>VZRR01004100.1:16657-178043 GCA_013398015.1 Oreocharis arfaki | reverse complement strand
CCTCCCTGGGTAGTCCATTCCAACGCTTTACAGCCCTTTCCATGATGAAATTCTGATGTCCAACCTGAATTTCCCCTGGAGGCTATGTCTTCCCATCCAGTCTCTTGTTGCCTGGGAGAAGAGGCCAACACCCACCTGGCTACAGCCTCCTTTCAGGTAGTTTTAGAGAGTGATAAGGTCTCTCCTGAGCCTCCTTTTCCCCAGGCTAAACAACCCCAGCTCCCTCACCCACCTCTCATATGACTTACGCTCTAGACGCTTCACCAGCTTTGTTGCCCTTCTCTGGAATAAAGGAAAAAAAAAAAAAAAGACAGAAAATTTCAAAATTATATAAACTAAGAAATAGACATAAACTTGTTTTTCTACTTTTTCTTTTATTTTGCCACTAATTCTCATTATAAAAATGCAGTATACAGGTACGATATTTTATTTAGATCATAGACTTCCTGCAGTTTCTTTTGGACCTATGCAGATTTCAACGCCCAGACTCATCACTCAATCAGATCATACCACATGTAATTCATACAGAACATAGACAAAGATTAGGCTCTCACAGCATTACCTTAGACTATCTGCCAAAAAACAATTAAATGCTGAATCTAGTTGAGTTAGTTGATAGGGCCTAACTTTCTCTGTAGCTTTCCTGTGTAGCAACTGAGTTTGGAAACACTGAAATGAGGGAGAAGTGGGCTGGGAGAGAGATGGTCAGATTGGAACAGCTGGGGTATGACGTAGATCTGTAGGTACGCCCATGACTGTCAGTTCCTTTTCCTCCATGTTGCTGTGAATTTGAAGGTAATGCTGCAGACAGCATGAATGCTTTTGTGTTCTGGGAGCAGGTACCTCCAGGTGTTGGCTGTGGGAGGCTGCAGGGGTGACCTCTCTGTGAGGAGAGGATGAGGCTGCCCCACGCCAAATGGCCCGAGACAACTCCATCAAGCCCACCTCAGCACAGAACTGAGCCCACCAAAAAAGCTGGTAGACCATCTGGGTAAAAATTAATGAGAAAGGACAAAACATGGCGTGGAAAAAGAGGAGAAGCAAAACAAGTGAGAAGTGTATACACCAGAGCGAGAAGAGGAGGGAGAGGAGATGCTCCATGGCAGAACACTTATTGCCACTCACCAAAGCAGATGGATATATTCTGAAGGAACTGCAGCCCATGGAGACACCCTATTGTAGCCAGGAAAAAGTGTGAGAAGGAAGCAGAGCCAGAGAAAGATCTATTAACCATATTGACTGTATCAACCATAACTCCTCAACTCCAAGCCTCCTGTGTTCTTGAAGAGGATTGGAGGTGTCAAAAAGAATCAGGAATGAAAAAAGGAAGTTGAACCTGGGGAAGAGGGGAGGAAAGGCATAGTTCTAATATTTTTGTCCTGGGCTGCATCCTGAGCAGTGTGACCAGCAGGCTGAGAGGTGATTCTGCCTCTCTACTCATGTGAAACTCCACCTGGAGTGCTGCATCCAGTTCCAGATTTCCCGATATAAGGAGGACCTAGACCTGTTAAAGCAAGTCCAGAGAAAGGCTGTACAGATGATCAGAGGGCTGGAGTATCTCTCTATGAAGGCAGGCTGAGAAAGTTGGTATTGTTCAACTTTTCAGAGAAAAGAAGTTTCTGGGGACACCTCGTTGCAGCCTTCCAGTATCTAAAGGGAGCCTACAAAATGATGGAGAGAGACTTTTCACATGGGTGGATAGCGTGATAGGACAAGAGGAAATGGCTGAAAACCAACAGAAGATAGATGGTTTTGGGAAGAAATTCTTTACTATGAGGGTGGTGAGGCACTAAAACACCAGCTGTGGATACATCATCTCTGGAAGTTCAAGGCCAGGTTGGATGAGTATTTGAGCAACCTTGTCTAGAGGAAGGTGTCCCAGCCACGGCAGGGAGAGTTGGATCTTTAGAGTTCGATTCCAACCCAAATCATTTTATGATTCTATGATTATTGTTTCGTTTCTTGCTATCCAAATCTATTGGATTGCCAAATTTATATTGATTTTCCCCAAAGTCAAGTGTGTTTTACTCACAACTGTGATTGATAAGCGACTTCTCTGTCTTTATCTTGACCCAGAAGCTTTTAAACCTTATTTACTCCACTTGTGCTGTGGAGGAATGACCACATAAGGGAGTGTTTAGGTATTAGCCAAGGCTAACTTAAAACACTGAAAAAATGGTGAGTTTCTGCTAAATGGTCAGAAAAAGGAAGGTAGAAGAGCATTGTCCAAGCAGAGTTGGGAGTCTGGAAAATTGACTGGAATGCCACAAATGTAGCATTGGCTGATGAGGCTATATACTTGATATTTTTCAAGTATCTTCTTGTGTTTGAAGGAACTGTTAGGCTTATCGGATCATCTTTAGCTGTTGAGGTATATCAGCAGCAGACAAGATTTTACAGGCACTAAGATTGTCTAATAGCAAGTCAGGAAAGTAATGAGTTTAATGATTGATGTCTAGGCAGCCCCAATATTTATCTTCAATAATAGGTGTGTGAGAAAAGTTGTCTTATGCATGACCCGGTGCAATGTAAGGAACTGGAGATGGATCTGTTCATGGGATCATAAGGGCTGTGTACCTCACCTACTTGCAGTCTACCCATTAAACGAAAGAAATGAGTAGCACAGTTTTTCGGGAACAAATCTGTCAGGGAAGTTTCAGACTGAGCATTAGGAAGCATTTCTTTACCAACAGGGTAGCCAAACACGGGAACAGACTTCCTAGAGAGGTGGTCAATGCCCCAAGCCTGCCAGTATTTAAAAGGCATTTGGACAGTGTCCTTAACATGCTTTAGTCGTTAGTCAGCCCTGAAGTGGCCAGGCAGTTAGACTAGATGATTGCCATAGGTTCCTTCCAAAAGATTCTATTCTATTCTATTCTATTCTATTCTATTCTATTCTATTCTATTCTATTCTATTCTGGAGTCAGTTCACTGCTGCTTAGCTCCGGCAAAGACAGATCACAGTATCATTTCCCAGATTTTTGTATGAATGGAACATTAAAAATTATCAACGTGTATATATCTATATATCTGTACATTTACATATTGATGTGCAAATAGATATATGGGCCAACAGCAGTTACCCAATGTATTCAATAAGTACAGGACTTACTGCAGTTTATGATGAAATGGCACAAAAATAGAAGTTCTCTTGTTTGTTCTAGTGATGACGATCTGCTTCACATTATTGAACATGGCTATGGTTATTTACCTTATCATCCTCCACAAATGTCATATGAAAGGCAATTACTGTTCTAAAGTAATTGCACAATGGTCAGGGGAAACAAGATTTTGGTTGAATCAGTACTTTATATTTGTGCTACTGTTATAGCATAACTTCAAAGCCTCCTTGGAAAATTTCTGATAACCAATTTTCTCTCTTCCTTATCCCTGTTCTCTATTTTTCTGTCTCTTTGTTACGAATTTAACCTCTCCAAAATAAAATAAACAAGAGGATGTTTGTTTGCTTTTAATCTCCAGAATCAGACAAAACACAACCAGGCTTTCTTAAGTTTTTAAAATAAAAAAGTGAAGTACATGGATGGATTTTTTTTCTTAGTTTAGGTAGTTCCAATTTTTTCAAAAGAGCACAGAACATGTATTTTATGGTATTTTTTGTCCTTGTGCTATTCTGAATGCTCTTAGTTGTGGTTGTAGCTTTTTTTTTCCACAAAGCCAGTTGAAGACAGAGTTTGGAATTTAGCTTCTGATGGCTGTTGGAAGGTAATTTGCAACTTTTTTGAAAATGTCATGAAACTCCTGATGCTGCGCATCTCATGCTGTGATGACACCATGTCAGCATTGTGGTTTTCATCTTCCACATAACATTATCTGGCGTTTTGGGTTTTGGTTTTTTTTGTTGTTGTTGTTGTTTGAAAGAGAGGAACAAAGTTCATTTTACCATGACATTGCCCTTTTCTGTTCTTGCATCAAAGTTCAGTGTGCTCATTTAAGTTATATATGGAAAAATGCCTAGTGCCATGTGCAGAGATTCTGGAAGACCCACATAAGGAGATACATACACACACACACACACACACACACACATACGTGTTGCCTATAAGCGGCCCATGGCTACCTAAAAAGGGAGGTGAGGCCCAAAAGATTTTCCTTCAGAAACTTCCAATGCCACTCATCTTCTCTGTGTATACTATGAATTTGGACACACTCTTCATTTGTGGTAGCACTAACCTCTCACACTTTGGCTGTACACAGAGTACATACATAAATCGCTGTGGGGTGCCTCTAGGTAATAGAGATGCCTACACCACAGGTTTTACCTAGTCCATCACACAATACTTCTCATTATTGTGGCTAAAGAAATGTATCTGAATGTTTTTAACAATCTGATGTCTGACTGTATATGCCCAATCTGAAAGACAATTCATATGACCTGGACAGTCCTTGACTAGATTTATTAGAGGGAAGATATGGGTAAGACTCCTAAATATTTATCCTCATATCTGAACACTTTGATGGTCTGAAGTCTGAATTGTAGGAAGTTATATAGCAGATCAAACTCATAATGGTTTTTTGTTTATTCAGTTTATTTCTAGATTTCAGTTTTCCTGTCCCTCTACTGACACACCCGTGATATTATATTCACAATAGATGCAGATTTCAGCATGAAAACTCACACAATGAGGATACACAGAAAATTATAAATGATTCTTTTAAAATACAAAATTGATAGTAGTTACCTTTGTGGAAGTTTTGATTACATCTACAGTACATAATTTAGATTGGGAGACTTTAAATTCTTAAAGTTTCAAGCATTATTATTGTTGAAAATAAAAAACCTTCAAAAATTAAAATTTATGCATTACAGGAGTACCTAATGAACACATGTATTTCAAAACAATGGTAGATTAAACAAACTCTAAAAGGCAGTTTCTCTCTTCATAAGTATTTTGAGGGACAGCAATATTTTCTAAATTCTGCTAAAATTACCGATATCAATGAAACAACAGAAAATCTCTGGAAAAGTGATGAAAATTAAGCCCCAGGAGTCAATATAACCATATGGGAAGAAAGCATTATTGATATGCAGCATGATACAGTTTTTTGCTTGGAGCACATCCAGACTTCTACTGGTATAGTTGACAGAACTTTAGGGATGAAGTACAAAGTCATTTGGGGGGATGCATATTGTGGATGGTTGTTCAATTGTTTGCAGTTTGACATGTTGCAATAACCCATGTATTTTTCCTACTGTTCTTATTCTTTTTGATTCACGAAAAGGAAAACTATCATTTACTTAGATCAGGTATAAATTCCACAGAAGGAATCTAGATGTTTATTCTCCAGTAACAACATTCAATATGGATGAGAATGTAAAAAGAGAAGCCTTTCACCAAAAATAAAATTTAAAAAATGACTGCTGAGAAGATCTGTAGCCCCTTGAGGAGACAAACTGCCTGTTCACCCTTAAGTGGCATTATTAAAAATATAAAAGGCTGATACAGATTCCGTTGTCGGGAATCATTATAAGTATCTCAGAAGCTTCGTAAATAGTTTTAAAAAGTGAAACATTTAAAGTTAGATTATAGAAAAACCCAGCTCTAGGAAATGCTATTGCATTTATGGATTTGACAGATCTAGTATTAAAACAATAGTATATACCAAATAAAAAGAGTTCAGGTTATACTGTACTGGAGACATAAATTCAGCTTTTACCTTTGTGCTTCAGTATCATCAAAAGGAAAGCCCTTGTCTCTCACTCACAAATATTTAAACTCCCAGTCCTTTGATTAATATATCAATAGAACGTAGTGCTGAAAACACAGCATTGCAGCTGTCAAGAGATTCTCATATGAGCATTAACCAATTCATCTAGATGAATTTTACTGATATTCAATGATTTGAGTCCATTGATTAAATCCAGTCAAAAATCTCTTCATTTTTTGAGTTACTCAAAGAGTTACCTCTCCATGGTCTTTCTAGTACTTAAATGTAAAATTGATGTGCTTCTGTATATGAACAGGACAGGGAACGAAAACTTATGTGTTATAAATACTCACTTAGTATATTGTGTGGGGTGCACCATTATAAAGGTAAATACTAATTCAGGAGCATCTTAAGCAGCATATTATTCTTGCTTCACCCACTTAGAAGTAGTGAGGGAAGTGGTTAATCCTGGTTTGGTTGTTGTTTTCATGTTGCTAAAAACAGGGAAGTTACATAAACTTACTCTTGACTTCACCATTTCTTTGAATTCAGATTAAAAAAAAAAAACACAACAGGAATTTAAGTGCCTATGTTTCTTGTATAGCCATGGAAGACAGGTAAGAGCCTTGAGGCTTTCAAGGGGAGATCTTATCTGCCTAATTGAGCAAGAATCTCTGGGAGGCTTCAGAATCACTCACTGATCCCAACTGACCATATAATGAATAAGCACTCTACCTTAGGCGCCTAATAAAAAGCCTAGACACAGGTTCATGCCTGAACAGGAGTTTCAGTAAGTACTTCCATCAGTGCAGGATACCAAAATACCAAATTCCTATCTAAGACAAGTCACTTTTGTTGTCAACAGCACATGCATTTTATCGAGCAGCTTACTGTTCAGAGGAGTTGCACAGAAAGCAGGAGATCTAGACTTTAGGTCCTTTTCAGCATATGAGTGACACAGCAATGTTCCCACAGCCCAAGAAAAGTGGTCTTGCTCTAGATTCTTTTTTGGGATTAAAAGTAATTTGCTTAATGGCTTTAATTGCTGTTCAGGTCGTGAGAACACAATGGCATGTTAAACTGACAATTAAGTATGAGCTTCTACACTTTGTGTCTCAATTTGTAACACTTGATGTCCTCTCATTTCCTCACACCCCTACATGCTCAGATAAGTAACCCTTCTGACTCAGGTGCATAAGCTGTTTCCAAGAGTGTAAGCTGCTTCTAATCCTCATAAAAACTGTGTACAACCTCCTTGCTGGAAACTGTGAAAGTGTAGCCGGGAAAGGAGCATCTCATTCAATCCATCGCCACTATGCTCTTTTCCTAAGTGAGTGTTAACTGTCACTCTCAGACAGAAGAAGAAAAGGTAAGAGGAATCGGGTCTCAACCACTGTGGCTTTTCCTATGTTTTCAAGCATAGTTCTTCAAGAATTAGTCAAATCTTGAGAGGCAAGAACATGTATTATATGCAAGACTGCAAAACAAAAAACACAAGGCATTTATCTTGTAATTTCTTTCTAGCAATCCATAAGTATGACAAAGACTCAGGCTATACTTTTCTGCCTATTTCCACTGAGGCATTATTTCGGTTGCTTTCATCTTTTTCGTGCACAAACAATTCATGTTCAATTTAAATCTGTAGCTAATATTAATAGAGTGCTCATACTCTGTATTCTACCAAAACCTGTTTTCCTAAACCCACTCTCAGAAGTACAATTCTCTTGAGACTCGTCCTCTCCTTTTTCATAAGAGAACTGACAAGAATCTATCTGTATATTACTGACTTCAGGGGATCATATATAAATTCACTGTCATGAGAAATTTGTGTAAATCTACCTTTTTAACTTTATTTTCTTGTGTGTACATAGGCAGTGGTAACCATTTAAAAAGCAAGTGATCTGAAAAAAAATACATAACATCTTTTTCTTTCCAGGTTCTGTAAATAATTTCTGTAAAATACTGTTATTCTAATACAGGCATTTGAATGGAAACAAGATAAGTGTGCACATGCAAATTCTAATTACTATACTAAAATAACCCCATGTTATACCAGCTTATTTCAAAAAGTATAGGAAGTAACTCTCTTCTCTGATAGGGATTCCGCTATGAGCTGTTACAGGCAGCTTCCTTATTCTGACAACAGTGATTTTTTTTCCTATTCTTTTTGCTCTACTAGGAGGAGGAGGTAAGGAAAACATGTTTAGACCCGGAATATTGTGCTACAGAGATCTGAAAGAAGCCTATATTAATGTTACTCATCATTCTACAGAAGTAAGACAACAGTGAACTAGAGAAGAAAAGCATACTTATGGGTTATTTACTGCAAGAAAACCTCTCTATCTCATATAATAGACAGAATTGTGTGTTTGCATTTTGTCATTGTATAAGGCATAGTACTGAAGAATTTTCAGCAAGAGGGGAAAATATTTCTCAGAAGGCACTCCAGATAAATGGACTGAAATTTTCACTTTCACTTTTACTAGAATGGGGGATTTTGAAATTATACGACCAAACTTAAATAAGACAAAACAAACAAACATATACTCCGAAAAAAATCCTTGAAAGAAAACCTATCGGCCATCAGACTTCCCCCTTGCCACCAGTACTCCCATGTATTTTAGACTGCATATTTTTGGCATCCAAATTTCACCAGCTATTTAGTTTTTGCATAATATTTCTCAGCTGAAAGACAACTGTCTTCAGTAGAAGACTGAAAGGATGGGACTGTTGTCAATACTAACCTACATGCAATTTTCTAATTTTCTGCCTCCTAGTAACATGCCCAACAAAATGAAAGTTAAATGACTGGAATGGATTCATACTACACAAATGATAAGTGAAGTTCTATAAATTAAGCTTGTTTTCTCTCTCCACCCCCTCTTCCCCTCCCCAGACGAACTCATATGTTTCAACAAGGTATTATTATATTTCAACAAACTATTATATTTCAACATGTACAAAAAATTTAAAAATGTCAAATGGTCTACAACTTATTAAATTTGAACTTCATGAAGCTTTGCAAGTAAGGAAAATGAGGATCTGTAAGTCCAGCAGTTTTTGAGCCATTTCAAACTTCAGTGAACGATCATTCCCAACAACATTAAACTGTTTGGTTTTGGTTTTTTTTTTTGATTTTTTTTTCATTTTATTTTCCTAGCCAGGATAGTGACCAGTGGAGTTTTAAACCATTGGAAAATAAAAATTAAACCAGAGGTTTATAATTTTTTTCAAAATGATATGCTTTATGACATTATAAGAAAAACATATTTTAAGTTCTGTGTATATAATCTATTTGCCTTCATTGCAGGGTAGACAATGTTTTCCCCAGACGTTAAAACTCATCCTGCCATAAGTTTAAAAAAAAAAAAAAAGTTCTTTTTTGTTTTTCTTATTCCAAGGAAGTATATATGATAGAGAAAATCAGCTAATTCTAACAGTTCTCAATCTTAGAGTAAAACCTGTTTCGCTCTCCAGAATTACTGATATGGAGACAGATTTGACTATTCTGAATTGCACATGTACAGGTACATGTATTCACCCACAGCCCACAGTAAGACCAGCGTGAAAGGGCAGGGAAAAGAAGGGTAGCAAAGAGAAGGGAGAGGAAAATGGAGTGGGATGGGGGCAGAGACAGGGGACCTACTTGAAATATCTGTTCCACTATAACACTGTATGCAATCTTCATGAACCACACAATGATAATAAATTATTATATCATAAGACAAACTTTGGTTTAATTGCCAATACGTTTTTCTCAATGTAGATTATGTGCAGAATATTTTTAAATAACAAAGAATTTTATGTCATCTTTATTAATAGGGGTACTACAGCATTGTTTTTGTGATAATGGTCCTTCTTTATTTTTTTTTCCCCTTCCTTGTCATCTAGTACTGGAAACATTTGAGAGAATGATGAAGTTAAAACCCTTAACTGAATACTGATGACTCAATCAAGGAACACTCTGTTTCTCAGCTTTTATTATTTCATAAAACCTGACAGAAATTAAAAATTTATACTGGGAAAATTATCTTTTCCTTTGCTTATGAGAGGATTCTTAAAAAGGATAAAAATTCTAATAATTGTGTATAAGGCATATAATACTTCAAAATCAAAAAACTGAAAACCAGAACTAAATAAATACTGTTCTTTTCCTATAAAACTACTCATATTATGCATTAAAATATACTAAGTAGCCATATGTTCTGAGGGAAAGAAACCTTTCTTTCTTAGAAAAGTCCTTCAGCATAATGACAGAAGTACACAAGTGAGATAACATCAATGTCTAAGGTCCATTGTATCAGTGAGTTGTGTCCTCTGGAGATGCACATTCAAATATAGCCTCAGGTCACACAGATAATGAATTTGGTGGTTTCATTCTGACTCTCAGTAAATACTGTACTTTAACTAAAGACAATCCACAAAGTTTGCCAGAAGTAAAGAAAGATTATCAAATGAGATTGAGGTAGATTGTTTAAACTGTAAAATAAACTTTAGAAGATTACTTCAGGCACCTCATACCAGAACTTGACTTTTTATCAGGAGTTACTACATCAGAAGGAAAATACAAAGAAAGTTATAAATGTGTATATATAAATATTTATTAGAGTTTTGGAACTCCAAGGACCATTATTATTAACCACTGTAATAACTTTGAATGCCAAGGCCTTCTGATGAACTACTGTTTAGTTCTTACAAGATTTTGTTAACTCTTTTTTAACGATTTAGTTATATGTCAAAAAGAAAATGAAGTACATAATTTAAAATTGGAATTTCATAGGCAAGAAATGAGAAATTATATATAATATCTTTTTTAAAAAAAGGTCTATTAATTTACAATTACTGATAGCTGAAATATATATTGCACACAAAATATAACAGTATGAATAAATTACTGGTTATAATTATATCAGTACAATATATATTATATATATATGTGTGTCTTTTAACTGTATTATTTAATTCAGACAGTAAAAGTTCTGCAAAAGGTAGGCTTTTCTAAATATTTTATTGCTAAATATTTTCCCTCTTCAGTTTTTCTTAACCGGGTCTCCTGATCTGTAAATTAAGATAGATTTTTTAAAATTTTATTTTTAGGAAGAAAAATGGCAACTGTTGCTCAAAGTCTGTTAAGATTTGTAGTGTATCTTTCAGTTATTTTTGCTGCTATGATACTTCATTTCTGTTTCATCCATTATCAAAGACTACATCCTGATTTTTAGGTGATCAAGAAACAATTATTGGGAGTTTGTCTGTTGACAGGTGTCGATATGGCTTCTCTGTGTTTACTTTTGTCTCAGTGCAGAATAGCTGGGATACAAATGTGGTGTTAGGCAACAAGCCTGTCTCTGCCTTCCTACAGTGTCAAAAGACTTGAGCTGTAAGTTTTTTCATTTTTCGCTTCTGCTCTCCAGGAGTTGCAATGATTTTGAATATGGACAACAAATCCACAGGCTAGGGCTTGCAGCGAAAATGTGGTGCAGGTGTTGCTACTCAAGTACCTAAAAATTAAATGCAAAGCTAGATATAAAAGAATCTTGCACGAGACAAAGACAACAATATTCTTAGATTGCATTTCCCTTCAATATTGGTGTAATAAGTGTCTCTCGTGGTTTAACCCCAGCCAGCAACTAGGTCCCACACTGCCACTCACTAATTCTACCCCAGTGCAGTGGGGGAGAGAACTGCAAGAGCAAAAGCAAGAAAAGTCATGGTTTGAGATAAAGACAGTTTAATACGGAAAGCAAAAGCCATGTGCACAAGCAAAGCAAAACAAGGAATTCATTCACTACTTCCCATGGGCAAGCAGGTGTTCAGCCCTGTTCTCCAGAAGAGCAGGCCCCATTGTGCGTAATGGTGACTCGGGAAGATAAAGGCCATTGCTCCAAACATCCCCCCTTTCCTTCTTCTTCCCACAGTTTTATATGCTGAGCACGAAGTTATACGGTCTGGAATATCCCTTTGGTCAGTTAGGATCAGCTATCCCAACCGGGTCCATTCCCAGCTCCCTGTGCATGCCAAACCTCCTTGGTGGGGTGAGGTGAGAAGCAGAAAAGTCCTTGAGGCAGTGCAAGCCCTGCTCAGCAACAGCTGAAACACCCCTGTGCTACCAACACTGTTTAGAGCACAAATCCAAAACATAGCCCCACACCATCTGCTATGACAAAGGTTAACCCTGTCCCAGCCACACCCAGATCAAATTGCTCCGTGTGTCTTACTTATACGAAAGTTTAGTTTATTTTTTGTGAGTTGCGGTTTTATTCCTTTTTTGTTATTTTCCTTGATGATTGCAATGCATCTAGCTAGTGTAATTCTTTGGATTTGCAAAAGGAGTATTTCACTAGTGTGAAAAATACCAGTCATGGTAACTTAGAGGCTTTAACATCAGATGATTCCATGTTCACTGTCATAATATAATACCTTTCAACAGCTAAGACAGAAGTGACTATAAGAATACAGGTAAGAAAGAATTCTCAAAGGAAATCTGTCTCTGAAACAATCTCTGCAATCTAGTTTACCATCTTAAAAATCACCCCATCTGCTCAGCACAATCTATCTTAATCTGTCACTTGATCAATAGCATCAAGACACTGCTATGGTAAAACACCATGCAGTCTGAGAGACAGACAACTGCAGGATTTTAATAATTATGATTGAATTTTAACATCTGCCTTTACAAAGATTGAAGGTGAAGATTGTATTTTATAAAATATATGAATAAAAATGATTGACTGAATTGTAAATACATTTTTAATTTTACTAATATAGGTACACAAAATGACAGCAGAATAATGCCCTGTCAATGACGAATTTTTTAAATAGTTTATTTACATACCCACTTTATTTCCTCTTAGACTAAAATGGCATTAACAAGCTGCTTAACAAGGTCTATGTGCAACCAAGATACCACAATAGATATTTCTTGTAGTGGAATAAAATAAAACAGGCTGTGAAATTTGAGTCTACTGAAATCTGTTCATTCTTTAAATCCAGACAAAGAATAACCTTTTTTTTAATGCAATCACTGTTTGAAGGTAAATGTTTTGTGCTTTCTTTGCTGGAGAGGAATAATTCTATTATATGTAGTTAATTGATTGACCTTTGAAGAACTTTTAAAAAATCAATTTCAATAAATCATTTACATTAAAATTTATGCTTACTTTATCTCTGTTCAATATATGTGTTGCAGTACTATTTCACTTTTGCCATGTAAGAACAGAATTGAAAATTGTTCTGAGTACATTCTGAAATCTATCAAAGCTTTATTTTTCACTCTTTTACTAAGCTCTTCCTCCCCCCGCCCCCACCTTCTCGTGTCGTTTTTCTTTTCCTAGAAATAAAAAGGTTCCACAACCTCCTCTGCACAAAATGTTCCCAGGATTTGAAGTCATTTGAATGAGTGGAGATTTGGGTGCATAGAGGTGGGAAGATTACTCTAAAAGCCACCAATTAAATTTGAACTTAGAAATGAAATATTTCCTAGTGCCACAATTCGGAAATAAGGAAAAGAAGTAAGGAAAGGAAGTATAATACTGACTTGATAAATATATACAATTATGTATATATTTGCATGTGCAAAGATTCTGTACCCAACAAAAGTCACAAACAAACCCAAAAAGATTTCTAAGACTAGAAACTCTGGGAGTCAAAACTGAGCAGATGTCTGTGCAGGTGATTTTCCTGTGCATGAGCTTCATGGACAACTAATTCCTATCACTGCAGGAGCTAATTTTCCACTCCAAGATTTTTGCTTCCAAAGCTAATATAATAGGCATATAGCCCAAGAAAACACAAGATAATATTTGTCATTATTTTTATGGATCCAAGATATTTTACTATGCATGAAAATAAACATACGATGTAAATAAGTAAATAATCCAATCAAGTCAGTCAAATAACGTGACCAGTAACATGATTTACCCAATTTAATACTTACCCAATGGCTTATCTACATTTATACGAAAACATTCAGATATGATAAGTGTTTTGTTGTCAAAAAACCAGAAAACTGATATGTGCAATGGCTGGGATTATCAACAAAGGATGTATTGTATTAGAGCAAACCAAATCTAATCATCCTATCCATCGAAATGAATCACTTAGGGTAGGAGGATTATGGTTAGTTCTTTGTGGGATTTTTTGGGGGTTTGTTTGTTTGTTTGTATGTTTGTTTCTAACAGATTTAAAGCACTCAGTCCTTCTTTCTAAACCTGTGAGTTAAAATTAGAAATTGCTAGTTCTCAAACATTTGATCATTCTAGAACATAATTCAGGGAACCCCTGGGATTAAAAAAAAAGAAAATTAAATAATGCATTTTGTTTCTCTCTCTTGGTCTTGTGCTGCCATCTTAGCCATTGCAATACTTCTCATGGAGGCTCTCTTTCTGCCTTGAGCAGTTTGTTGTAACTAATACATTGCTGCTGCTTCTGACGGGTTTGAAAAAGCTATGGAGAATTTAGATATTTATGAGTTATGCAAATAGATATGAGAGACAATTTCCCATTATTGAACAATCAAGTTGTGAATCTAAAAGTAGGATAAGAGAGTATTTCTCTGCTAGCTTCCATAAATACATGGCTATTTTACAATGCCCTGATCTAAATTACTTACCTACATACACTGATAAAGTATCAACTTTATCAACTACACTAATACCTAGAAATAGCTAGAAATGTCATTCTATATCTACATTTTCAAAACGTGCCAAGGAATTCTAACACTAATGAATTAATACTGAAATGAAAGCATCATGAAAGTAACAGAGACAGTTATTCCATTTCATCATAGTTTAGTTTATTTTCATGCACCTCTCCTATACGTTTCAAAAAGAAAATATTGGGAGTTTGTCTGTGCTTAATGTGAAGCACTGGCAGAGAACATCACAGGAAAAAAATCTGAAGATACCANAAATATTGGGAGTTTGTCTGTGCTTAATGTGAAGCACTGGCAGAGAACATCACAGGAAAAAAATCTGAAGATACCAAAAGGAACATCTGAGGAAACAATTCCTTCTATCTTGAAGTTATTTCATGTTTTAAAAAAGTAGATAAGCCAATGCTGTTCAAAAGAGTTATTTACTGTATGGAATCTGGGTGGAAAGATGTGTGAAAAGCAGAATTACTCTTTGAGACGCAGTATCTTTAACTGTTTGGAAATTTTGCCTGGAAATTATTGAGTCTTGCCCTAGCTCACCTACAGATTAGTTGTACCTCAAGGATGTTACACAAGGAAAATGAATTGGCTGCTTCTAACTTACTTTGCAGTCCCAGCCACCTCCTTTCTTCGTGAAAATAAATGTTCCTTCTTGAAATATTTTTATTTTTTTCTCATCCTCTGAGGAAGTTTTTTTTTTTTTTTCCCAGAATGCTTCATTTTTATTTTGTTTGTTCTTATTTTATTTTTTATGTTATTTTATTCTATTTTATTATTCTCTTCTTTTTTTTTGCTCATTGCTCTACTGTTATTCTAACCCTCTTTTTTTCTTAATATTTAATGCATTGAAACTATCTCTTTCCTTCTCTTTATTACTTATGACATTTTCTTCCTTATTCACACAATACACTGTTTTTTAGTTTTCTCATTTATTTCTTGCTCACAACGTATTTATTGAAAGAGGATACATATACCCCTCAGCATAATATTAATTTTGTTTTGAACACTTCATATTTCCCCTATGTCCTCACTCTCTCACTCAGTTTGATCAATACTGTTCTCTGCTTCTTTTTTCTCCAAACTATTTTCTGATATCTTCACAAACTTTTCTTACTAATGTTTTCTGATAGAATTTTCATAATTGGACTTTAAAATATGCCTGGGAAGGGATGTGAATGAATACAGAAAATGTCACATAAAATAAATGGTTAATGCATAGGTATTAAATAATAACTAGTCTGTGCATGTAAGTACCTAATAAGTTTTAAAGCTGCACTTTGTAGTTCATCATTATTTTTTCTGTTTCCTCTTCACATATATTTTGTGTCCCAGAAATCTGCACCAGTGTACAGCTGTTTTCTGTCTTCCAGTCTGTGAAAAAACTTATGTACTTAGGTTACATGCAAATCTGTAACAGACCAGATTAATTCTTTCTTAGGTTTTTAATAAAAATTCTTCTGAGACCAAAAGATACAAGGTAGTATTTGCTGTAGTAAATAGCAAGCGACTTGACATTATATAATCTCTAGAGGGGAAACCTCCTTGTATTTTTGTATTTGAATAATCAAGTATGTTTGCATATTATGTATTAATGGTAAATAAACTAGTAAATAATGGTTTAAGTTACAATTCAGAAGAATTATACAGGACCTTACAAAATGAATAGGAAAACCACACAGCAATTCCACAGCTATTAGTAATAAAAAGCACTAGGAAGCTGGAATAGATTCCCTGGACAGCCTGTGCAATTTCTGTCACTCAAAGTCTTCAAAAACCAGTTTGACACATATCTGTCAGGCATGACATTAGTGTAAATAGTCCTGCCATAGGGCAGAGGGATGGACCAGACAACCTCCTGAGATCCCCTACATTGTCCTCATTCTGTAATTAAATTCCCAGAGGTCTGCTCACACTATCCTAAAATACTCATATTTTACTGAGTCCAGTTAAAATCAGCAGCGTAGGAGGAATTTGTTGCATAATCACAGACCATTACTAAGAATGCTAATTAAATAAAATTGATGGGGCACGGGTTCTAAACTAGTCCATACAAGTGCACATCATGTCTTGCTGAAGCTTAGGTATCTTATAATCAAATTATTACATCCATTTGATCAGAAGGAGAACAGACATGAAAGCTTTTTTTTTTATATATATTTTTTTTAATGTAGTGACTATGACATTCCTTTGTGAGAGAAAAATACTGAAACTGTGTTCCCTGATTTCTTTCTGAGCCCCCTGTCTTATTCCCTGGTGACTGACAAATGGTAATACACAGAGGTTACATCTACCAGAGTGAACCAGAGAGTACAAAGGAGCATTCCAAGTACCTGCTTGTTTATACAGTCAAATTGTTCAGAGTGGCCCTTGGGCAGCATCTGGATGAGCAAGATAGAACTCTCCGGAACATGTTCTTAGTAAGGTCATAGCTTGGTACCAGTTCCAAAAGTGAATTTGAACATTATTCAGGCTGTAAGATCCAATCTTTTAACCACTGTTTCATCTCTGAAAGCTTCCTTCCTCCATCAATTATATAGTGTTAATGAAATGAAACTAAAGTGAAATTAAAGCTCAGTGCAAAGTAGGACTTGGACAGAAACTGCAGCACAACACTTACTGAGTGAACATTGCCTTCAGATGTGCCTAATGATAGAAGATGCCTCCATTATCAAAATATAAATTCCTTCATATCTACATATATGGTTTGCTTTTGCTGACACTGATATATATAAACAATGTAGGGGCCAAGTCTTATTAACCTACAATGGGACCCAGAAACTGAAAATAAAACTCTACGTTCATGAGGGAGCTGGTATAAACATGTTCTGGAGTTGTGTAGCAGAGTGTCTCCTGAGCCTCTGAAGAGACGCCAGCTGGAGGGGCAGCCCTGGAGCCAGGAGAAACGAGGCTCGGGTGCTTGGGTGAGTGCCTCACCCTGAGGGGTGTCGGCTCCCCAAGAGGTGGAGGGAAAGGCGCGATCACTGCTTAGAGAGAGAGGCAAAGAAGCGCGGGAGGGGGTCTCCCAAAGTCTCCTTTATTATAGCCAGGAACACGGGGTCAAGGGACGGAGAGCTCTGAGGGAGAACTCCGAAGAGCGCTCCCCTGACAGGGGGTTTTAAAGGGGCCCGGAACGGGGGTAGGGTCCAGAGTTCAGCCGACTGGGGTACGTGAGGGGAGGGTCTGAGGGTCAAGGGGTCCAATCAAAAATATAGAGGGGAGGGGTACAATATAACTGACATACAACATAACCAACTGTGAACTGAACATTGCAGAACTTACTGGAAGGCGGGCGGGTCCTCAAACCTCAACTCCGCCTTCGGACTCCTCCTCACAGGAGGAGCCCCACACGAGGGAGGAGGGGTCAGCCTGATGGGCAGGCCACAAGGAGGGCTGATCCTCCACAGAGTTGCACTCCAAGTCTTGTTATAGGCAAAAGGGAACTTATCAGACACATGAAAAAAGACTTCCTTGTTTATCCAGCTAATATTTGAACAATACAGTCAACATTATCTGATTAATGTGGGAAAGCTTCACTTAACAGAACGGTTACAGTTGCTACATAAGACATCCTAGTGTGTGTCCCTTTCCTATGGTCCTGTTCTCACCCAGCTAAAGGTCCTCTGAATCCTAAAATTAACAGATTTTTTTTCCTTAAGCATGATGGGACGTGCCACGTTGCAAGTTAGCATCATCCTATGTTTTTTTGCTAAAATTATATAATGCTCATAGTGGAGAATTCTTTTGGTTATGTCAGCTTTTATCACACACTGTTAAATTAATTACGTTTTCTTTTACCAATCTGCTACGTCCTCTTTGGTTACCCGCTAAAGTCTTCCAGCTGCACAACAGCCTCCCCAGCCTTAGCTGCAAGAAGGGGCTACTGTTTGTTATGAAGTGACTGCCAGGGGGCACCAGATATTTTCCATATGTAGTTCTCCGAAGGCTTCATTTACAACAGTCAAGCATTAGACGATTGCTCCCTAGGGATTTTTACAAGCCCAAACCAGCTTGGTCCAGGGAAAGACCAAAAATGTAAAGTGGGACTCAACACTGTCAAGTCAGTAAAACATATGGGATATTGTTCTGGTGGAGCTTTTATATGCCATTTCAGTTTTATATTAGGATTTTGGCAACTAATATGTTAAAATTCAGTATTAATAATTGTTGAGGTAATCCTTTTTGTTAGAGAATTGAAAGATCATTGACATTTTGAAGAGTGAAGAAAAGTAGTTTTGAAGGGGCTTCTCTGGTTAAAAAGTGTATGTCTGAGGTACCCTCATCCCTCATGTTAAATCTGGCGCAGTGTAGCGGACAGAAAACTATGCAAGATTCATGGGGCTGTGACCTGAAGAAAAAACAACACGAAAAACAAAAAAAAGTCTCAGAATTTACTGAAGTCAGGTAGGAATGGGGGAGTTCTAGCTTCTCTCCTTCATTCCCAATGTTACATATTTTTATTCATGCAATGCTTCTTTAATGGAAAATGCAGAATTAATCTGGAACACAGGCTCTGCTGTATAAAAGATGAAGGCTCTACTAATACTGAGCAGCAGAAAACAGAGAAACTGCATTTTCTAAATCACTTCATCTTGATCTTCTGTGTCAAGTGTAATCTGTATGCTTATCACAGGTAAGGGAAGTTAAGAGTGTGTTGCTTTATAAAAGAAAATTGGACACTTGTTCTTGTCCCTGAGACCAGGATATGTAAATTGCCTTCTGTCTACACTGCTTATGACAGAGCTCACTTTATGACCTGCCCTACCTCACCCAGACATTAGTTGTACCTCAGGAATGGTATACAGATCTGATTTGTTTTAGGGAAAGCCATCATAAGCAATCCAAACCAGAGCTGTAGAATTCAGTAATATCTAAACAGTGAGGATGGTCAAGATGCAAGTGCTTGAATTAATTTATTGGAACTTTTTGCTTTTGTAGAACATGCATACTTTGCAGTGATTCAGCTTAGTTTACTAGAGTGGGAGTCTAATATCTTATGCTATGCCAAAAAACAAATTTGTAGACTCACAGAAAATATTTGCTCCATTTTGTACATCTAAACAGCTCCACATCCCTTGCTAAAAAAAAAAAAAAAAAGTAGCTACTTTGAAAAAATGCAACATATAGTATTAAAGCCTGTATTTAGTAGTTGAATATAGCAGTCTCCACTGTGACTGCTGTAATTTTTCCTTTTATGTATATATGTTGTATAATTGGCCTAATTATCATAAAGATCTGATTTATTCTAACATTCTTTGACTCAAGAGAAAAGTTTAGGGTTCAAAGAAAGTCTACTCTCTAAAACTGTCATATGCATGTTTCTAATGTAAGAAAAATAAATAAGTAAAGCTAAATAAATAGTTTAATCGGAGGAAAAATCAAACTTTTATTCATCAGCTAAAGAAATATTATTTCAGCTTAAGGCTTTCTTCTTGTGATATTTTTGTGCATATGATCACATTGGGATTGTCATAAATCTTACAGAAAGTTTAAGTTCAGTAGTTCAATGCAAGTTTTTAAAAAAGAACCATTTGACAAATGCAATTATGAATAATAAATATATTTAAACATAGTCAAGACTGTAGCTAATCAACACAATTCAAAATTGTACTGAACTACTTGCAGGTTTAAGATCAGAAATTGGTAGCTCACACGAGCAGGATTCACTGCTGTTTAGTCACAGCGCAAATGGGATTTATTTAATAATTTCCTGAGTGTTTACGTTGCTTGATGTAATTGATGATGTATAGTATTGACTTACAAAAAAATTTGCATTTTTTCACTCCACATGAAAATTGGAATACTGCTTCATTTCTCTTGTCAATGATTATTTTGGATTGAAATTTATCAAACGGGGAGGAAAATATTTCAACTGAATACCAGTTCTTGCTAAAACAATTGCATAGGGTTTTTTTCTAATTAGAAGTATATAATTCCAGGTAAGGTGAGCTAGGTTATCTTCACAGGACTTACCAATAAGACACCAGATCTACAGAAAATCTGCATGTTTCTGTAACAGCAATTCTAATCCAGATGTGATACACTCACTCATTCTCCCATTAGTAGGATAGGGGACAAAATAATTACTGTTGAGAAAGAACAACCAAGTATAGGGAAACATCTTAAATTGAACATGATCAATTTGATTACCTCAAGCTAAATCTACTTCTCAGATAAATATCTGACCTCTCTTTTTGAAAAAAGCAAGAAAAACAATGTGTTGGTGCTGGTTTTGGAAATAAAGACACCAAGGAGAATACACTAAGCTCATGACCGGACATCTGTTATGGTTTCACCACAGCCAGCAACCAAGAATCACACAGCCACTCTCTCTCACTGCCCCACCAGGGGGCTTTGGCTGGGGAATCGGGAGAGTAAAAGCCAGAAAACTTGGGTTGAGATAATGTCAGCTCAATAAGGAAAGCAAAAGTTTTGTGCACAAGCAAAGCAAAACAAGGCATTCTTTTCACTGCTTCCCATGGGCAGGCAGGTGTTCAGCCATCTCCAGGAGAACAGGGCCCCATCCCATGTAACGGTGACTTAGGAAGACAGACAGCATCACTCTGAACATCCCCCTCTACCTCCTTCCCCTCACTTTATATACTGAGCATGATGCCATGTGGTCTGGAATACCCCTTTAGTCAGCTTGGGTCACCTGTCCCAGCTCTGTCTCATTTCAACCTCCCTTGCACCCCCAACTTCCTTGACAGAGGGGCAGTACAAAAAACAAAATAGGCCTTGGCTCTGTGTGAGCCCTACTCAGCAATAACAAAAACACTTCCATATTATCAACTCTGTGTTCAGCACAAATCCAAAACACAGCCCCATACCAGCCCCTGGGAAGAAAGTTAACTTTACCTCATATGAAAGCACCACACACCATTTTATTCAATAACTGAGAGCTGCTCTAAAACTGCTTCAGAAGAGCACGTCAGAGTATCAGAGGGAATAGTATTGCAAGAGTGGCCTTTGCTTTTTTTTCCTTAGGAAATTTTCTCTAGGTTTAAAATACATTCCTGGTAATACAATATGGAACACTGCTGTGTATTCAGGATCTGGAAGAGCTGAGTTTAGCCTTTGCTTCACTGAATGTCTATTCAAGCACAGTGGTTCTTTAGCAAAAACAAAGAGCTAGGAAATATCTGCTGCTAGCAAATGTCCGTGAAACTAAATGTATGGTTACAAATACCTTTAATTAATGAAAGCAGCTGACTACAAGAGTTTAAACTCCTGGTGAGTGTGAGTTTCTCTTCAAGAGGTAATTTTAAAAAATCTAATAATGTTACCTCAGCCTACACACTTTTCTCTCCCCTGCTTTGCACTTCTGACATTTCTCTTTCTTCTCCTCTCTCCCTAATAAACCCCACACGGAAAAAAATTGTAAGCAAAAATACTTTCAAATATTTATCAGAATTAGATATTTAATTTCACTAAAATTATACCCCCATATTTCTTCTTCTTCAGTTTGAATATTTATTAAAGAAAATTCTTCCAGACTCAATATCTTGCATGCCTATGTCACATTTCAGCTGACTCTGCATTAGCTCTAACATATTGACAAATATTTTCCAACAGAGCAATAAAAATGCTCTTTGAAGATCCAAAGAGAAATTATGAATAAATATTGATACATTCACACTTGGTTCATAGCTAAAAATACTCTTTTGAAACCAGCAACTCAGGAAACAAATCACTATCGAACTTCTCTCTCGCTGCATGGTATTGCAATGTTTCCTTAAATTTTATCTGTTTGCATCACTGAATCTGTTCGTGGGCGGGGGGGGTTACTTGTTTTAACTTTAGATTATATAGCTTATAGGCACAACATTTTTGTTGTTTTCCTATGGTATATTACAAAAGGCAGCCTTAAAATGTGTCATTTTTCAGTGACAAAAAGAGCATCTGTAAAAATAATACTCTCAAATGAAAAGCTATAGTTAGTAGGGAAATGGTGTCATCCTTCTCCTTCTGTATTTTTCATTTAATTTATAATATTAGCAGGACATTCATAATATAAACTGTATGTAAATCTGATGGTTTCACAAAAAAGTGTTTAAAAACTAGAAATTATTCACAGGAGGGTTGAGCTGAAGGAAGCCTGAAAATGTACATCAATTATCAAATTTAGGAATATGGTAGCTATTAATTTAGAATCAAGATTACATATTTATAAAAATGTTTCAGATTAAATAGATATTATGTTTCATTTCAGAGATCATGTTTACTGGTTCTGCTGTGTTATAAAAATAATGGGAATAGCAGATTCTAACAGTCCCATCTGGCTGCAAACTTATGAATTAAGCAGCAGATAACTTAAGTTTCCTTCAAATATTATAAGTATCGATCAACTAGCAGTTACATGCTATATGTTGCAGCAGTCGCCAACAACATGTATGCATAAAATTATCCTACATGAAACAAGAATACTCACTTGTTAATGTAATACAGATCATTCATTTAGCACTGAATTCTAGAGTGCTTCCTGACTCAATGCTCAGATCCATTCCAGCTCTGGACACCTTACTTTGACTGCAGGTTTAATAAATATTTTAGTCTGTTTCACCTGCAACCTGGCATCAAAAGGATGCTGTTCAAATGTTATGAACTCAATCAACTGAATAAGTGTCTAGAGATGCCTCACTCTATATTGGTGGCAGAGAAAAGATAAAGTAATTACAATTCTACTCAACACACCAGAAATACAGGGAAATATTAGGAGACTATAGTTAAGAAATACTATTGAAAAACATTTTCTATAATAGTGCGATTTAACAACTAGAAACAGTAGAAAATGTGTATTTCGTCATATCTTGTAATAAAATAATATCTCATTTTGGCCACACTGCATAAACTATTTTTTACATAAATATCCAGTCAAGTAGAGACTACTATCAGAAGTCTGACAGTTATCACATTTGTATTTCACAACTCTCATTGAGTTATGCAGGGGGGTGGGGGGTGTTAAAAAATCTTTTGCTCTATTTGAGAGTCAAACTTTCTGACTTATTTGTTATAAGTAATAAAATGAAGAAGTCTGAGTAGACATGTAGGTTTAATTAAACAATAATGATCTTTCCTAAGAATTCTAATACTCATGAAGTGCTACTGGATAGATAAGAATTGTTTTTAGGTTCTTATCTTATTGAACCTTGAGCAATAATATAAGCTTTCATTTTTAATATTAAGACTTTTTTTTTTTTTTAAATTTTCATGAGTTACTGACTAAAGCTGTTTTTATAAAAGCTCTCAAAATACAAAGGTATTGTACTACACTGCCTGGAAACTTTAAGGATTGGACTTTACAGGAGAGACAAGTAGTGTATAGATTTACTATATCGTTCTTAAATGTCCCGATACAGCCCTCTTTGATGGACTGACTTCTTGTATGAACAGAAAAAAGAATTCTGAATACACCTGGTCTTCAGAGTTGAATTTTCATTGACAATGTAAGCTACAGTTTCAACCAAGAAAACATAGATCTTCTGGGCAAGAGAGATTCAATAAAAATGAATGTGCTTGAATACACATCTGCTACTTCTACTTAATGCTTTCTGCATTCAAATGTGCATTTTAACACTGGCTATCAATCCAGAACCAACTTTCATAAAAATCTCGTATTATAATTTTAATTGCTGTTCTTGGCACTCTTTGTTCTTGTGTTTTTGCATTATTAATTAAATAAATTAAATCAAGCACTGCACAGTAAGGCAAAATTCAGAGAGAAAAGTGTTCTCAGACCTACAGATTGCAACTTCTCATACCATCCAACTTTCAAAGAAATCAACACACAGTTAGGACCTTAGAAGTCCTAATGTTGAGGTGTTGATACTTTTGTTGGTACTTTCCCCCCTTTCTTCACATCTCTCAAAGCTAATTTCAAAAGGATTAGTTAAGATTTCTGAACAGTTTTGAATTCAGCCCATAGGAATCTATTATATTTTTTGAGCTGAATACACCTGCCAACACAGCTGCACTTACCAGATTCCAGTACAAAAATATATCTTTCTTTTTCCATCTATTTTGCTCATTCAAAAGTCTTCTCATTTTGGAGATGAATGATAGTGATTTATCACAAATTATAACCTTCTACCAAGTAAAAGATAAGACATACTTCTGAACTAACTTGACAACGCATTTCATTATATTTACCTGCCTACCCAGGTATAATATCTAAGGAGTGAAACCTAATTAAGTCTGAAAATAGGACAATTTGAACTTCTATTACTGAATTTAGTTAATTAAAATACAAGAACATAAAATCACAGTCATTTTAGAACACTGAAGTGCATAATTAAAACTTAGTAAGCCGCTTAGGTCTTATAGATGATGTAATATAAATGACAAATCTAATGTATTTCTTTGTGTGTAGAAAATAGACCCACACTCAAAGTACTAGCACAACATAACACCCACTAGACAAAATAATAATGAACTCTCTAAAACGATTTAGAACAGTCAATTACATATTCATGGGTATACTATCAAAGTGAAGTTGTTGATAATAATGAAGGTATTTTATCAGTAATCACTGTAATTTGTTTTCCCATCATTTGTTCAGTTTATCATGCCAAATGACTTGTTTTGATTAGGTCTAATTAAAATTGCAAGAGAGGAAGCAGATTGCTTAACTTTTGTTATTTGTATGGTACATTCTGCTGCGCGGTTTCACTTAATGAAACAGTACAAAAGATGTTGGATAATGAAATAAAGGTTTTATACTACTCTGATAAGTGTAATATGGATCTGAGACTGCAGACAACAGTGGACAACAGTAAGTCTGAACAGCCTTTCCATAATCCACTGAATTGACAGCCCCACAAAAGGCAGATTGAGGTTTTATTGAAATTGTATTGAACTTGCTGCAAAGAGACGATGATAGAGTGAATAAAAAAGAAGAATCATGCTTGCCTGCTTCTTGATTCGAACAGGATCTTTGTTTGTTTGACAGTCTTTGTCAGTCATTTTATCACCCACATATCCAGCCTATATCTCATCAATTTGATGAAAAGACTACGGGAGAGTGTGTCAAAGACCATGCTAAGGCCTAGGCACACAACAGTGTTTCTCTTATCCACCATGGTTAATAGTTGGATGAATGGAATAGTTGGGTTGAAAATAAGAAATTCCTACAGGTGAAAGGTAGAATTTCAGACATCGTTTTGGTGTGAACTATTCAGGAGGTGGGCTGGACTGGTGAAATAAAAGGTCATTTGTTCCTCAGGGACTGATTTTTTTTTTTTTTTTCCTTTCAGAATTGTACAAGATAAGTGAAGAGCTGAAGAGGAAAACTAAATAAAAAACAATGTCAGTAATGGTTGTCTTTCAACCATTAAGCAAGCCTAATATTTTTACAAAGAAAGCAAAATAAGGTCCAGTTTTTCCACTGTTTTCTCTACATTACAAAAAATTCCCTATATTCTCTACAAAGGTTGTTACAGAAAACGTTTATAAGCAAGGCTTAAGCATTTGCAAGGAGGAAGTAATAAGAAATTAATTAAGTTTGAACTGTCTTGTGCTAGGTCAAAACTAAGTGTCAGCATGTGTTATGGTGTATATGATTCATCATAAAGTTATCCAATTTTAAAAAGTAACATAAAACCAGGATATGTGAGCAGAAAATAATGAAGTCATATTTTTCATACCTCAGTCAGACCGCTTTACAATTTGTTTATAGTTTGTTGACATTGTCAAAGGTAAAAAGGGATACTTTTACAAATAATTTAAGAACTTAGAGAGTCTATCAATCTTCTATTTTTAAGAATTTTAATATTCTTAAAAAAAAACCCTAAAATTAAACAAAAGGAAAAAAAACACCTTCGTTCTGGAAAACAAAAGCGGGGTACAACTCTCTTAGATTCACAGCAAAAACCTCTTTTCTAGAGCATTATGGCACCACAAATTCAGTGATTAAATGCAATGAAACCAAGAAATCTCTAAGTACCTGTAGAAGGAGTGGTTTGAGATTAATACATTTCTTAGTGAAACTTTTAAAGGAGTATAGCTATGGTGTATCATCTGATGCAGGTTTAAGAATTAAGATCACTGTGGATTCTGATGGGGAAAAGGAAAGATCTTTACTGTAAATGTTAGAAAAAGACTTCGAAATCTCATCAGAAAACACTCAGTAACAGCTTCCAGCATATCTGTGGATCATACATTAAGCAGCCATAAACACTTTCTCTCAGTCTTGCTTTACAGATGGAGATTTAAATACCTTCCTTGGCCAACCCAAAATCTCTGTTGATCCCTTTGCTGGCGCTTCAGCAGCTCAGCTTTGAGTCAGTTCTCTGTTTCAGGCGAATGCTCCTCACCTCTCAGGAGCATTCCATTTTTCATTTCTACTGCTAGCTCTATGCTTGCTGTTTTTCTCATTCCTTTCTTGTTCCCAGTTGTCACTCCACTCTTTTTTTCCCTAGATGGCCATTTTCAGCTGTGTTTGCAGTTTTCCCTTCTCTAGAAAGTCCCAGTAGACTGCAGCAGCTGGGGCAGGGCAGGCATTCCGTGTTCTGCTCTGCTGCCTCATCACAGCCCTTTGCAAGAAAACTGGTAATGAACAAATCAAATCCTTGTACAATACACTGAAACTAGTCTGTCTCATATCTGTAGTTTAATTCCCTTTATGTAGTGAATAAGTAGCAGAAGGTCTCCTATATTCTAGCTGGGTGCTCTGATCACTGAGTCTAAATGCTAAAGGGAGGAGACTATGCTTTCATTTAAAATGACTGCTTTCAGTCCCACCTGTTGTAAAGTTCAGAACTTCAAAGGGAGGAATTCCCTGCGACTAAAACACCTCATTTTTATAGTGAACATGGTTTCAAACTTCTGTCATCTCCCTTTTGGCTAGCTGATGCAGTAAGTTTAAGTAAAAAAGAAAATGTTGGAAACTGGGAATTTGTCACACCCAACTAATTTCAACTCAGGAGATTACTATCTCCTAAGTAATTTAGTCTCCATCAGTAGATTACAATAAGGCACATATATTTGATTGAAATAAATGCCATATATATATATTACTGTGCAGATGTAGAATAATTCAGAATATGAATCATACAGTGGAAAATCAGGCACACTAATGCTTTGCATAGACAAGATAGGCTAAGCTTATATAACAAATATAATGTCTATGAATTTTAGCTCTGAGGATGCCATACTGGAAATAGGAGCTTATGTCTTTAGTAGTCTCTTTGCCTTCAGGGGCCTAGTGTGATGTGCTAAGAACAACAGGATGTACTGCATTAGCACAGTCATCAGTCACAGACAGC
This sequence comes from Oreocharis arfaki, assembly GCA_013398015.1. Classification (NCBI taxonomy): domain Eukaryota; kingdom Metazoa; phylum Chordata; class Aves; order Passeriformes; family Paramythiidae; genus Oreocharis; species Oreocharis arfaki. Next base: position 150,464 of record VZRR01004100.1, on the reverse strand, counting down.
ATGACTTCATGAGAGGGAAGTCCTGCTTATCAAACCTGATTTCCTGTTATGAGAAGGTAACCCACCCACTTGATTCAATCTTTTTGGATTTCAGTAAAGCTTTCAGTACTGTCTCTCACAGGATACTTCTGGACAAACTGTCCAGCATTAGCTGGATAAACACATCATGAGGTGGGTGAGCAGCTGGCTCACAGGCCGGGCGCAAAGGGTTACAGTGAGTGGGGTGACATCAGACTGGTGACCTGTCACTTATGGGTTCTCCAGGACTCCAGCTTAGGGATACTAAGCAAGTTCACAGACAATGCAAAACTGGGAAGAGCTCTTGATTCCCTCGAGGGCAGAGAGGCCCTGAAGAAAGACCTGGACAAATTACAGGGCTGGGCAATCCCCAACCACATGAAGTTCATCAAGGGAAAGTGCCAGATTGTGACACTGGTATGGTGCAACTTTGGTTGTATGAACAGACAGGAGAACGAGATGCTGGAAAGTAGCACTGTGGAAAGGGATCGGGGGGTCAGAATTCTGATGCCTAAAATAATATTTTCTAAACTAAGTGCTCTATTAGCTCTTGTCTAGAAACAAATCAGTGTTCATTCCAAACATCACTTGCAAGAAAAAGATTTAATATCCACTCTAATAACTTAACACGATAACAGCTATATACATTCCCACTGGCTCTCTGGTACTGAGATTAATAAACACAGAGGGCACACACATGTGGATGTACTCTCTTACTGTAATCTTAATTTACTGGTGATGGAGGTTCAGGGATGCGCAATTGGCTTCTCTCCATCTCTTGAGAATAGAATATCTGAACTCTCCAAATGTAAAAAAATATCTCTTCACTTGTACAGGGAATGAAAAATCTACTTTTTCTCATTCCTTTAGCATTGAATTGTTTTCTCAATGTCAGTTATACAAAGAGGTATCATACATGCAAATTCATGAAACACCTACCCTTTGTTGTTGACCAGGTAATCCCTAAAGCAGTGGTTTAGTGATGATAAGACTTCCTCCATGTTAGTTAGCTGACTTTTAATATCACTTGGAGACCACAACAAGGTCCGTCACCACTTTCTAAATCCATAATAAGAAAAAGAATATATATAGAAAGGAAAAAAATCCTAAAGCAACAAAGGCCAAGACAGTAATAAAGTGTGGAAGTTAATTCTTTCCTTAGAGTTTTGGGCAGGCCGGTTCAAATACGACTTTCATAGAGCTCTACTTGTAAATAGTATTTTTAAAAAAGTGAGGGGGAATAGTACAATAGAATTTTTGAATTTTAAATTGTTCCTAGAAACCTACAAATTGTTTTCCAAAGTTCTGAAAAACATTCAATCTAGTTTACAGCCCCTGTTCTTTTCATAGTTTCTTTTTTTTTCTCCTGTCTTTTTTTTTGTTTTCCTTACATTTACTTTAAAATAATCATAAATCATAATGTTGTTCTGTTCTTCAGAAAGAGACTAGCAAGAAAGGGAAAACCCTGCTACTTGAAAAATTGACACTGACAAACTACTTTCAGCACTTATTCTCTTGGATATGTCTTTGCCTCTTGGCTGTTTTCCCGCAGTGCTTGGAACAGATGTTCCCGTTTGAAGACCTTTGGTGTGTGTATTTATTTGAGGGAGTTTGCTACTTCAGTTGATTCTGTCTGTGCTATAGGAGTGGAAGCCGTTTACTGCACCTGAGTCGATGGGGAAGGTTCAGAAGGGTTTACAGTGGGGAAGAGGAGGTATTCCCTGTGCTCAGGACAAGGCATCTTTATCTGGCCCTTGAACTTCTTAGAGAAAGATGTTTGGAGCCTGAGTTTCATAACTTGATCTGAAGAGGGAGGGAAAAAAAAGAGCTGTGATAGCCTGTTATTAAATATTTTAAAAGGATGTTTCATCTATAATGAATTGGGTAACATTCTAGCTGCCTTGGTTACTCATCAGGTGATCTGCCATGCTCTGTTCTGTGTTATCCTTCTGAGTAATGTCATCAAGACATTTATGCTGTACTGCTCTTAATCTTAGCAATCTGCTAGAAGTAGATTGGGTCCTATTTAGTAGATGAGATTTTGAGTCTAAAAATACATTAGTTTTTTAAATGAAAGGAAAATGAGAACTTATTTTCTTATGTTATATATCTTTTAAATGCACAGTTTCAACACTAAAATTTTAACGTCTCTGCTGATAATTCTAATTTTAAGCAGATGACTAATGCATCTAGTTTTATGAAGCCCTGATAATTACATATTAAGACTTACTGAAAAAATTAAGCTCATTTTTTATAATTATAACTTTGAGGATTGGTTGTGGGGCCTCCCACTTGGATACTTCACAATAGCTTAATTCCATGGTTTCCACTTGGAGCTATATACATAAATGGCTTTTTTTTCCCCTAAAGTCCCTAACCCAAATTGTATTTGCTTGAAGTATGTAAAAAAATACATCCTTTTCATGTAATAGGAAGATAATATAAATGGCTTTTTATCCATATTATCGACTTACTAAATCTATCTCTTTGTATTTTGGTGGGGTTTTTTTGTTTTTTTTGGTTTTTTTTGGTTTTTTTGTTTGAGCATTTTCTCTAATTGCTTCAATATTTTATGTAGGTTTGCCTTAGCTCATCTGTTACCATTTCCCAGACGTAATGCTAATTAACCTTCCCCTAATAATCCCTTTAGAAAATTCCCATTGTGGGCACTCATGGGTGGTAAAGTCTGGTTTATCATTCAACTCAATATAACTTTTTAATTTCATCCTTAATTTCATCTACCACCAAGGGAGACTTCAAATTAAAATTATTAAACTGTCTGTCAATTAACAGGAATGTTTGAATAATTTGTCTTGCACCCAAACTGATAGGTATATGCTCTGATTAAATGGTTGTTCTTCATGCTAGACCAATGTACTATGTTGGAGCAGCTCATTTGTAACTCAACACACTTTAAAATCTTGTCCATGGTGGGTGCATGCCCCAGTAAGCACAGCAGTATCCAGTTTCCAGTTTAGTTTCAGGGACACTTATTTCCATGCTGCTTGTATTTAACTATCATATGCATACTGGAAACTAGCAAGTGCAAGATATAGAGCATAATTTCTGAGAATTTTTTGTCTCATCTCATAAATACTACTTCGTCTCAGGTCTACCCTGTACTCGCTCTGTCTTGAAAACATTTGGGTGACACTTTTACTCTTCGTGGTTACTTTTGCTGCAGTATATGGAAAGGATTACCAAAGGATCTTTACTTTTTCTCTACAAAATGTAAACTTACAGCAATAGACTCTGTAATGCTCTTAAAAAACAAAGAAAATAGAAGGTTGGTCACAGATGTTCCACACAGAGGGACATTATTCCTTTTCTACCAAGAATGTGGAACGGTAACAGGTTTCAAAATCATAATCTGTTTTTGGTGTCACTGTGGTTTCACTGTAGTTTCAGTGCGTTTAAATTACTGTGTAAGGAAGAGGATTTTAGCTGACTAAAACTGCAGCAATTGCAGTACATCCATTGCATAACAGGATTTTTTTTTTTTTAAATTAATTTTCATCTGATGATTACTATGTCTTAGCTGGAAGTCGATGCTCGGCAAATAACGCATGGTTGCAATGCAGTTAGAATCACTGTGCATAAACAAATAGAGCAACAAGACTTTAAGCTTCTTTCTTCATTTTTCTTTCCCAATGTCATATTCAAAACTATAGCTGTACACTGTACCTCAGGAGTTGATTTGTTCAACATATCTAAAGACTTCGATTGTAGAATCAAATCAGCATCTCAGTCTCCCAGTGTCTGACACTAGAAAAATGTCCAAAAAAGCAATCAAACTGCTATCTTTATGTGTGTCAGCACTCAGATTCAAACATTAAAGAGATAGAAGAGTATACTTAACCTGCATTGGTCTTGTCACAGAGGAAGACAAAGTGAAATAGAAACTTCCTGTGATATAGGCTGGGAATTTGTTGATAGAAGTTGCTTGAAATATTTTTTAGCGGCATAGTCAGCCTTACAGACATAATGTTTCTCTCTGAGCAGAGAAATACTGCTTTGTTCACACGCTGAACTAACTTCCTCTGTGTTTTAAACACGTTTCTCAGTCATGATGAGTGTAAGAAGGGGTAAGGATTTCCTCTTCTTAGAGTTCTATTTCAGGTCATACTTGCACATTCTGAACACGATACTCTCATATCAGTGGAGGTCTCTTCCCAGGTCCTGTGTAAATGTTCCCCCACCAGAGATACCAATTCCAACCCACCCAGTGCCCTGATACTGGCACACAGCACAGACCCACAGGCAATGGTTCCACTGCAGGCCTGACTCCTCCACAGAGCCAGGCCTCTGTGTATCACTATTTCTCCCAGGAGGGTTTCTCTTTTTGCTATTTATTGTTGTTTAATTTAGATGGATCTCCTAAACAATGGCCTTGTTTCTCACATCACACAGGCTGGTTGCTTTAACTTCCATGCACACAGCAGGAAGTCTTGTCCCTTTGAGACTCCCAGAGCCACAATCACTCCAGCAACTGCCCAAGTCTCCCTGGTCCCTCTAATAACCAGCTCTTTCCACGGCTTCACCTTCAGAGACCCACTTCCCCCTCCCTATCTCCTAGGTCAGTTTAACTACTTTCTGGCAACCTGTTTTGCCTTTCCCTTGCACTCACCCACACTTGCACAAGCCCTCCTGCTCCAGTCACAGACACCACTAACACATGGCTCTGCACCCAGGTCTGACTCCTGCTGCTGGCACTGAAACCCCCATACATGCACATTCTCGCCAAACAGAGGGCCCCCCTCCTAGGAAAATCGTTAGAAATTTATTTTAAAAAGAGGATACAGTAACTTGTGCTGAGCAGGTGCAGGCATATCCAGTTTTACCCACCAACTAATTGTTTACAGATAACTGTCCCCCTTTATTACGTTATCCCTCCATTTCCTCATGCTTGTTTTTTCCCCAAATTCCCTAGATATGTTCCCTTGCCTTCCTTTGTTTTCTCTCCTAAACATCCCAAAATAAGCCTTGTGCAAAGGTAATTTAGAATGACAAAATAAGCACTTAGTATGTGCTTAAACTGCATGTATTGAGAGAGACAGAACTACCAATACAATTTATTTGATTTATTCTGGGTGAACAACAGAAATGGATAACTGTTTTTGAGGGGAAGTGGAGGGAGGCAGATCCCATCTACCAAAGTTATTAACATGAATGCCTCCACAACTAAAGGCATTTACATGAAAGCCTACACAGGGACCTTTTTTGTTCTGCTCCACCCATAGAATAATATTTTTGTGTGACTATGTAGATCCTATTTGTCCATTCAATTTTGAAACAGAGATGGTCTGTTTCCTAAGGTCTCTTCTCCCTCGGATACTCAAAGCCAAACCTGTCATTGATTCCTCATGTTCTTCCATTTTTACCATGAAGCAATTAATGAAGCAGAAAGCAGTATTAAAAGAGAATATTACAGAGTCAAAGAATAACAGGATCAGCTAGGTTGAAAAAGACCTTTGAGGTCATTGAGTCCAGCCTATGGCCTAACACCACCTTGCCAAGTAGACCCTGGCACGGAGTGTCACATCCAGTCTTTCCTTAAACACCTCCAGGGATGGTGACTCCTCCCATTCCAAGCCAAATCACCCTGTCTGTGAAGGACTTCTTCCTAGTGTCCATCCTAAACCTCCCTTGGCACAGCTTGAAACTGTCTCCTCTTGCCTGTCACTGGTTGCCTGGGAGAAGAGACTGGCCCCCACCAGGCTGCAACACCCTTTCAGGAAGCTGTAGAGAGTGAGCCCAAGCCTCCTCTCCAGGCCAAACAACCCCAGCTCCCTCAGCTGCTTCTCATAAAATTTGTGTTCTAGACTCTTCACCAGCTTTGTTGCCCCTTCTCTTGACTCGCTGCAGCATCTCAACATCTTTCCTAAGCTGGCGGGCGCAGAACTGGATCATGGTACTCAAGGTGTGGCCTCACTAGTGCCAAGTACAGGGGGAGAATCCCGGCCCTAGTCCTGCTGGCCGCACTGTTCCTCATACAGGCCAGGATAAAAATGGTCTTCTTGACCATGTGGGCACACACTGGCTTGTGTTCACCCTGCAGTCAATCAGTACCCCCAGGACCCTTTACGCCTTGCCACTGTCCAGCCGCTCTGTCCCCAGCCTGTAGTGCTGCGTGGCGTTGTTGTGGCCAAAGTGCGGGACCCAGCACTTGGTCTCTTTAAACTCCATGTCATATCCCTGCTCCTTAGGGAGCAGCTGAATGAAGATGGTGTACTGCTGTTGGATTCTTCTGTAGCTTAAATTCTTGGGTGACAGGAAGATCTGCCTCAGGCACCCTTCACAAGAAATGGAAGATACGTATCTGATTTGCTCTGCCAGTTCAAATATCAGGAATGATAAACCGCCTCTAGAATTAAAGAACCAGTACCTGACACATTTAGCTCCTCACTTTAAGCACCATCAGCTGCAACAGTACATTGCCGACCATCTTTGGAAACCATTCCTTGCCTTGTCTATCTTTGCTTTGGAGTTCACATCTTCTACAGGAAGAACTGATGGAGGAAATGAAGGATTATGACAAAAGGACGGTTTCCCAAGGTTCTCTCTAAGACTGATCCAGTTTTCATGGAAGGAGTTTTTTCTCCTTGGTCTTCAATCCATTTAGGGGTCTTTTACTATGTTTTATATTAGACAGTTTTCTTCTTGTTGTGTCCCAGATAAAGTTTGAAAATTGTACAGTTTGACAGCCTCAGTTGAAAAAAAAAAAGAGAGCTTTTGTTTGCTTGGGGCATGGTTTGAAGGCAGCCAAACGGTGTTGAACCTTCACTCCATACGATATTCTCAGGATTTCAACTACAACAGACTGTCAATAGCCACTTGATCTCTAGGGGAATGTTACAAGCTGAAAGCACATAGGCCAAAGCAAAAACAGGCAAGTGCCAGTGACTGTACCCTAAAAGCTCATGCAACACTGCCATCCTTCACTAGAAATGTCAAAAATCAGATACACTCAGTTATTGAATCAGCAAATTGTTCTGTAACAATCCGAAAGGTGTTCCAGGACATGCCCTGCACTGCTGTGTGTTTGGGATTTTTCTCCTCAGGGCTAAACTGCGTGGTTTTCTGAAATTGGAGTGCCCCCTCCAGCCATTACGTATCAGTCTGGTGTCAGATATTTTGACCCAAAGATTCAGAGCATTTTTCCATTATTAAATTGGCTACATACTGGTTTTGAGTACATAGGGAGACTTTTACTGAGAAACCCTTGGAAAAAACAGCTGAGTGTACTTTTGGCAAGCCTGTCTCAGTTGCTCTGTACTGCTCACCTCCAGAATAATTTTCCCAATTGGAGAAACAGTACATGTGTGCCAAGTACAGTCAGAAATCAAATCAGTACGTGGGCAACATAGATAATTGAGGGCCAAACTTGAGCATGTACTTAAAATAGAGTAAAGAGAATAGTTTAGCCCTGGCCTGGTAGACTCTGAGACTTAGTTTCTCTTTTACTTCATCACATGACCTTAGTCACTGGACTATCAGATCTTTCGGGACATAAAAGGTTTTAAGTGCACAATTTTTTTTTTTTTTTTTTTTTTTTTAAATGGAGATTTGGACTATTTTATGGTTCTGGGTTTTCTTGCAAGTTTCACAGATAATGTGTGACCACATTATTAGGGGCACCATAAATTTTCTAACCTTATTTGCTGACTTTCCCTATTCAGGTACTTTCGACTGGCTTTCAGCAGCAGAGTGAACTTCAGGCAATATGCCCAAAATGCAACATGCAACACATTAATCATATGAACTGAAAAAGACCAGTATTTTTTCAGACCAAAAATATATTCAGAAAGAGTTATAGCTGTGAGTAAACATATCAATAAATTAAGGGCTGTAAATATTCTAGAACTGCAGCAGTAGTTTGCAAAGCAGGATTTCTAAAAAACCCCAAGAAATTTAGAATAAATGCAACAGAGAAAGCAATAGCAATCAGGAAGATGAACACAAATGGAGAATTAATACTATGTTACACAAAATACTTTTCAGCAGTAACAGCTGGTGACCAAATTAAGATGGCTGGGACTGGGAATTACCTAACACTGCCAAAAATAATTATTCCTGATTTTCCCTTTCCTTCTACCCAGTACAGGCAGAAAATCACATCTCCCAGAAGAAATCAGTCAACCAGCTAAACAAGCCTGATCTCTTTCTCAATACAAATCCCCCAAATGAGCAGCCAGCCTCTAACCCTCTGCTCTCCAGTTACTGCCCTCTTCCCCAATTTCCCTTTTCACCCCTTTTAACAGTATCCCAAGCCTCACATATAGTGCAATTCTTGCTGTTGCTATCGAAAACTGCTGGAAAAGTTCTTTGTCTTTTTTCCTTTGGGGCTTCTGGAGTTACTCCTGAAGTGCAAATAGAACACCGTTAAAGTGCATTCAGCAAGCCAAGAGGTAAATCTGCTTTTAGCTGCAAAGAGCACGAAAAAGGCTGCTTGTTAACCTGCTGAGAATAGTCTTTTTTTTTTTTTTCTTTTTAAAGCAAAGAGACAGAGGTTATAGTTTACCACCTTTTCTGTTCCTTTTTTGACTGAATTCTGATAATGAAGGAGCGGGTATTTTTGCTACTTTTTTCTTAGGTGTTTTTTATTCTAGAGTTTTCTAGTAACAAAATTATGCCAATAGCTTAGCTTCGGTGATAACCTTACTTACTTTTACAGATTTTATTGGCAGAGGAATCAGAAAAGCCCCTCAAAGCTCTGCATCTACAACATAGAGGTTAATTGTAATGCAGATAAAACATACTACAGCTTAACCACATTTAGCTGTTCTAGAGTCAGGGAAAGTTGCTGCCATATGTCAGAAGCACAACCATATTCTTCCTCTCAAATTTTCGTGGAGGTGACTAGATTAGGACCATATGCATTGCTGCTTTCTTTCTGTTTGTAAGAATTGTATTTTTTTTCTTTTTTGTTTCCTTTTCCAAAATATAATACAGCTGAAAAAGTAAAAGTAACATTTCCTTCTGACTAGTCACCATTATCAGGACTTCGATTTCTCTCGAAGTCTGTAACCGAGCTTTTAATTTTGTTCAGTATTTAAGTAACATTATCCCACCTAACAGACTGAGTAAACAGGAAATGTTTTCAGTTTTCAAAGTTTGCCTTTTTAGTGTGTTCATGTCAATGGGAGCTTGCTCAAATTAAGTCAGTACTCTGTAAATGAAATTCTGCACCTTAGCTTGGAAGAAGATACTCTTAAAGCAGTTGCCCTCTTCTCAGAGGCAGGTCTGTGTTAAATGAGCAGCTGTACAACCATGATCTTCTGTAGATGGACTCAAGAATCCAAACTTTATTTTAATTTCCTGTTGCAGAAATAGATATGCATTAGATATTTATTTTTGCGCTCTCGTCTACTTCTTGTCTTTGATCTACAAAGCTGAGAAGTCATTATGGTTGGGTTTCTTGCACAGCTTATCTCTGTTCTAAGTATATGCACAACATAAATATTAAGGAGAAGTTCCAAAAATCTTTTTTGATATCTCTGTAAATGCCACAACCAACAGTCAGCGTAGTGTGCAATATTTCTAGGCTGGAAACGTCATACAGTTCTAAAGGTGGTAAGTTATTAATCACCAAAGCACTCTGTGAAATAATGAAATCAATTATTCGACTTCAATTTTAAATATTGAAAATGAGATGAAAGGCAGATAAGATGAATGAACAAATGAATAAATAAATAAATTAATTAATGGAAAAATTAATGTCCAACAAAAAACATTAGAACTCATATCAGTAGCCAGCCTCATTTGCATTCTCTAATTTATATAAACGATATTTCACTTTCAGACTCCCTTATTCTGTATTTTCAGACATATTTACTGACACTTAGTATTAACCAATCATTTTGATTTTTCCCTCATGAAAATTTTCATTTCTATGTTTTGGAAGTTCACTGTCTCCTGGGTGTGACCAAAACATGCAACTACCCATTTTAAAATTAATCCATTTGTCTTAAATTTTCTCATGTATGATTTTTCTCAAGGGTTACATTTCTCCACAATTAAAATGCATGCTTCATTGCCTTTCTCAGTTTTAGTAATTATAAATTCTGCTGAGTATAAACTGTTGCTAAGAGATGTTCATGTAGCAAAAGCAGCCAAGCCTAAGCATAGAAAGGTGTAGGATACCATTCAGATCCTCACCACTATCCCCTCTGAAGATAATGGCATTTTTATCTCTCTTGCTTAACAACATTACTGTCACTTGTGGCTGGGTAAATTTTGCAGTCGAAGTGCCTGCATTCCAGGGAATTTATTCAAAAGAGAAAGTCTAAATGAAGACATTGATGTATATAAGATATGCATGTTTTTTCATTGTTTGAAAAATGTTCAGCTTAAATTATTATCACTTCAGTGAAAATTTATGCCTAGCTTTAAGCATCTAGTTAGGTTTTGTCAGATGCTGCACTTGCAGTATAGTTTGGCAGCTTCGTGGTTCATAACTTTTGTATTTTTCTTTGGTCTTTTGTCTAAAGCTGACCTTTCCACAAGGCAGACTGTTCCACCACACATCTTGCATCTATGAATTTGCCTGATTTGAATGCCAGAAAAATGCCATATTATTTCAACAGGATTGAATCTTCATGATTTTATTAAATTAAACAGAGAAGATTATGTCACTGTTACTGAAATAACTTGTGTTTTAATTGTATATAATCCAGAGTGGAAGTATTATATACATAACATAAGGTTTTTTGGACTAATTTGTGGCTTTATTGGTGCTATTCATAGTCTTCCTCTGCTAAGGTGAATAACGCAAGTGAATGTAGAGTGTTGCAGATCTGGGTTTGAAAATACCGATGAATTTAGATAAAAGGTTTTTTTTTTCATTTGCTTTTTGTTTTAACTATTAGATGATGCAGTTAATCAGATTTTATTTTCTGAGGAAAAAATTACACAATATTCTAACCTTCTGCCATATGACATACTATAGTTATATTAATAAATTACCATAATAATTGTATAAATTAATTTTAGGCTTCTAGAAAGTTAAATGATATTTGTGTAACAAAGAGTCTGTTCAAAAGGCTCATTGCCAGAATTACAATGGGGTTTAAAAGACAGAAAGCGGCATAGCTTCTCTTGAAATGTGTGTGGCTGTTCATCTCAAGGCAGCTGCCCACAGAAGGCTTCTTAAGGTTAAAGAGGAACCAGCTACTACAGGTCCACTGCGAACACCAAATGAAAGATTAGCTGACATAATAAAGAAGGTGCTATGAATAGAAAGGAAGAAAGGCAAATGTGTTAATTATTTATTATATCAGCTGACACCATGAAAAATGGGCATGAAATATTATATGTCTTCATGACATTGAAAAAAAAAAACCATTGTGCTTTAAAAGATAAAGCTAAGAAAACTCTTAGAAAACAAGAAGGGTTTTTGTGTAATCTGCTCATGGTGAAACATAAGGAAATTTTGCCTATTTCCCTTATTAAACTAGATTTTTTTTTGCCTCAGTGTAATTGTCAAATAGTGATACTTTCTATAATCCTAATTCTTATAAGATGATTTACAGATTTGTTAAAAAAAAAAAAAATTTAATTCAGGGCAACCGTTTTAGTAGAAATTACGGTTAGATGTGGTAAGACTCAGACTAAGATGATAAAGCTGGTTTCTACTGATTATGCCTAAAAAGGATATTCTTTCAAGGTTTAGTTTTGTTCAGTATCACATTTACATTGTGTCGTTACTATCAATGAGTGGGAATTAATCTGTTTACAGAACTGTAATCTGAGCAATTTAGAGCTCTCCTCAGATTTAAAAATAAATACTGTGTTTTGGTATTTTCTGTTCCTACCACTGCCGAAAATGTCTCGTATGACAGAACGATATCACGCTCATTTTACATGAGTAAAGTCAATAATATGCAAGGCTAAACTGATCTTTTCAATATTCATCTGTTTAATGGCTAAAACACACATGCTATGCAAAGAAATGTGAGACTATAACAACAAGGAGGGGATTACGAGAGCCAGAATAGCAACAGACATTTTGCTGAATACTGTGTTGTTAAGCCTTAAACATTTCCCAAAGGTAACATATTGTTTTAAAAGAGTTTTTAAAGGCATTTGTAAAATTCAAGGGGATAGAAATTAAACCATGCTTGCATGCACTCATTTGAGCAGAAAATCGTATCAATTTCGAAATTATATGTTACTTTTTAAATCTGAGTACACATCAGTCATGGAAAAACTATCTTATTAACATGCATAAATTAAATTTATTTTGTATATTTAAATGATGTACACACTCTATTTAGTCGATCACATTCACCTTTCCAGCTATATGCAGTAAATCACACATTCCCTGGAAATATCGGATGGAATGATGCTTGGCTTCTGTGCTAATTATGATTTCCTGTTTCCAGTTCCAAGATAATATTGATTTGGTGAAATGGAGCATTCTAGACTTAAAAACGCAATTTGTAGAATATGAAGTGACTTTGGGCAAAGCTTTTGTGTTTGGAAATAGCGTTGCTTTTGCCCACCTTGTAGCCTTACTTTGCTGTTGCTGTACCTCAGACTGGAGGTGTTGAATCACTACAGATACCATATTTGCAACCCCTGTGCCACTAGAAGTCAGGAAAAAACTTCATGACCTTTTTGTTCTTCATAACAGCTGAGCTTTTCTGAAGCACTTGAATGTGTTTGAAACACTTCTGTCTAATATAAATCCCAGTATTTTTTCCTATCCCTAAAGTATTTTATGTGTCCTTATATAATTTTTAACTCCTAGAAAAAAAATGTTCAAATGCAAAGAGCTCCTATAAATTTTTTTCTGTGCCCAAGACTTTCTGAAACAAATCACATATCTGTAAAATGACATCCTTAAAAGATTATGATTGCAACACTGACACTAACTTCTGTTTTGGCATTTAGTTTCCACTTTAGTGCTCAAATAATTCTGTAGATCTGGATTCCTGCTTCTACTCATGTTTATTAGCCTTAGAAATAAAACCATGAGATGTTAATAGAAAGTGAAAAAAGCAAATGAATGCGTGGGGAAATTGCTGGATCAGACATGTGGAAAGTGATAATTATATCTTTGGGGAAGGAAAACCTTATTTGGATTGCAGCACAACAATTTGGAAAAGGAAAAATCTCAAGAAAGTGTTGCATGCAATTTGTAGAATGTTAAAGAAAATTATTTGACTCTAACAATGTCTCATTTCACATACCAGTGCAAAGTTCTTTGCAAACTGTATAATTATTGCACTTGGGACCAGGATTTAAAATATGCAGGAGCACAGCTCAAACTGATCTCACTATTGCCCTCAAATCCTTCCGTAATTTCAGAAGAAAGTTGTAGAAATATGGATTAGTTTTGGAAATATACTTTATGCAAAAAATTAAACATGTTGAATATCTATAATTATATCTCTGTTTACCTATGTATGGAAATATCTTTTTAGCTGGAGCAGAACTCGCGCTCTGTGAGTATTAGCGGAGGTATACATAATGACTTGTAAAGCATCTTAACTTCAAAAGACTTTGTAGATGAATGTTGCAAAAGATTACTACAGTTCCAAAAGTTACTTACCTCTGAGTGCACTTACTGTGATGGGTTGTTGGGGTTGATTTCTTCCCTCAGGGAAGTGAGTGGGGAAGGGGAGTGTGTTGACTTTTACCTATCTCATAGTCTTCTTTAAGTCTGGGAAGGCTGCTAAATCTTTAGCACTTGCAAGGTGAGTTTCTGTTCCGTCTCTCTCATTTGCAGTTGTTCAGGTATATGCTCTGCTGCCTTTTTAATATTCCGTTTGACTTTTCTTGGCAAGGACAAAGTTACAATTCTGTTGCAGGAAACCCTTTGGGGGAAAAAACCCAACAAACCTGATGTAATCTTCTAAGTGTTCTGCAGTGCAACAAACTACAAAGTAACCAATATTTCTCATTCATATTTGCACCACCTGTTATTTTACAAAATACAAATACATAATTTACTACCTAAAGCCATTTTTACTGCTAGGGAGGGTAAAAACAGGATACAATGATCTCAATGTATTACATTACTAAAGCTCACATTTCCTGGCTGGTGCTGAACAATAAGAGCTTAATTAAATAGACATAAATTCAAATAGATATACATTCAAATAGACATAAATTACTCTGAAGCTGGAGGCTGTTGTCTCAAGAAAAAAAAAAAATCACCTATGTGATACAGGAGTTTAGTAATCCAAGAAATTTATGTGATTCCAGAAATATTATCCTGTCCTTCCTTGAAGAAAAAAGCAAGCCAAGTGGTTTTAGTTTCTGCAAAGAAAGTCTGAAAACTTTTGCGCCGACCTCTCTTTTTGTGAGAGCAATTCTGTTGGCATTTTTTAGAAGAAAATGTCATATAATTATCTTCAGAAGTTGATTTATAATAATAAAGTTTGCCCACTCTACTACAAAGCAACCTCTGTCTATGGTTTGTTAAATTTGAACAAAAAAATCAAAATTTTGATAACTTTTTTATGAGAAACAAACAAACTACAAACAATTGAAAATATTTGAAAAGGTTTACAATTAAATCTCACCTCTACCTTAGTCACCCACTTGATTTTGATTTATTTATTTCTGTGACCTAAACGTAAGATTATTAACATTTCTGAAAACCTCAAGGTTAACGAAACTTCCTAGTTACCTAGGAAAGACTGTGAATATTCCAGGAAGCTAAGAAATGCTGACTTAAAAGAAATATATGAATACATGAGTGACTGAATAAAGCAAAGTCTTATTAAAATAGTTTCAGAGGACAGACTCAAAGCTTGTTCAAGTCAACATAAAGAAGTTAGACGTGCAGAAGAGTAGGCCAAAATTTGCTGACTCTTCTACTCTTCCATTTCTAGTAATGTGAAATCTAATTATTATACAAAACCCACCATATTTGGTCTAATCAAGTACAAGTACATTACCATATTACTGCTTTTCATGCAAATAATAAAATACCCTCATAGGCCTATGACAATATTACTAAAAGGTTGAAAAATTTGAAAAACGTAATCATGTTTGAAATTTTATGTTTTATAATAAGAAAAAAATCTTTTATTTAGATTTTTGTGGGGTTTTCTGGAGAGTGAATGGATGCACATTAAATCATGCTAATGTGATCATGTCCATCACCTTAGGTTGAAAGAATCAGAATTTGTTTTAGTTTTGGTGGCAGTTGAGTTCTCACACAAAAATCACAGTTTTCAAATGTAGTTAGAAAGTATGATTTTGTCCATTCTTTAAGCCTAAACTGTTACATGAATATGTATCTGTTTCAGGAATGTTTGTACTTCTTTCTCACACTTCTAGTCTTGTCACGGGCAAGAATCAAATTTCTGTACAAACACTTGTGTTAATTGTGATCCTGAGATGAATAAAACCATTTATAGTGAGAAAGGACATCAAAAGACAAAATCACGAAATATTATGACATTTCATAAAACTGGCTTTGCAAGTTATTCATGATGTTGAATTAGTACAAGGAGAAGGAGGAAAAAAGATTATCCTACAAACCTAAGTTGATCATAAAGCAAATGACTATTTCTTCTGTAAGAAAGAGTTCTCTGAGAGCAGAAAACACCCAGATCAGTGTATTGAAATAAGATGGTCTGCTGCTAAGCCAAACTGATCTTCACAGATACTCCACAGACAGGTGGAGATACTTCATTTAAATTCTTTCTCCATGTCATTTCTTAATTCATAATGATCATTTCATTAATCTCATTAATTACACTAGAGATTTTTTGTTGTCTTGTTTACATGTTTAAAATCCACTAGTAGTATAAGCCAGCAGAACAGAAATTGTGTGTTTTTGTATAAATAACTTTATATGCGGATGCGGAGATCATCTCTCAGTATGTATGTGTATATATATATATACATATATATCACAGAATCACAGAATGGGTCAGGTTGGAAAGGATCACAGTGGGTCCTCTGGTCCAACTTCCCTGCTCAGGCATGGTTATCCTAGAGAACATGGCACAGGATTGTGTCCAGATGGTTCTTAAATCTCTCCCATGAGGGACACTCCACTACCTCTCTGGACAATCTGTTCCAGTGTGTGGTCACCTGCACAGTAAGGAACTTCTTCTTCATGTTCAGGTGGAAATTCCTGTGCTTCAGTTTCTGCCCATCGCCCCTAGTGCAACACAGAGAAGAGCCTGTTTCCATCCTTTTGACACCTTCTCTTCATATATATGTGTAATGCATAATGCATATATAAATATAGTATTCATGTGTATGTCTGCAAACATTTTTTTTTCTGTATCTGCCCATTTATCTATCTATCTATGTATCTATGATTCCACCTGTCGAGGGATTCTTGCAGAGCAATTACATCAATGAATTTCCTTCTGTAATGTAAACCTTTAACAGAGGGAAGATTTCTTCAAGGAGTAAACAAGAGCTTTCAGGAAGTTTAAAACCTTTCCCAAAGCAAAATTGATTTTTTTCCTCACAAATCAAAAATTTTTCTCACTTCAATTACAAGTATTGAGGGGGAGGGAGGGAAGCAGAACAAACCAAAAAACCCCACCACACCTAAATTTTGTGTTAACACACTATACTTTTAAAGTATTTAGTATTTCTAAGCAGATTTATTAAAATAGTGTTAATATTACAACTGTATCTAATTTTATCATTTTTTCAGCTCTTCAAGATACTGTTTCCTGGGTAAATTCTACATAGAAAGAAGTATTAATAGAATTTTAAAAACATTACTTTGTCTGATATTGCATTGCACATCGTTGTAATAAAACTAATGTTTTCAGAAAAAAAAATACAAAAATCTTGACATTTTATAAGTAAAGACACATCTTTTTTGACAGGGCATTCAATATGTTACTGAAAAAAGAGGGAAGGAAAGAAGAAAACATAACACATTTTTCTCTACTTATGAGTAACATTCCGTATTATGATGATCAGATTTTATCACTGACTGCTGAAGTTACGGTCTACTTTTGGTGTCAGTCTACAACTGAACATTCCAAAAAACAGCTTCAATATGTGATAAAAAAAATGGCAGTATTCTATCCATTCCTAGCATTCTTCAAAGGTGATCTGCATTTCCTGAAAAAAAAAAAAAAAAAAAAAAACAGTAATGATAATTAGTATTCCGTTCATCTATTCTTTAAAGAAAACTCTGGTTTTAGAAAGCAATAAAAAATTTTATTTATCCTCCACATGCCCCCACGCCCCAAAAAAAGAGAAAAGATATTTAATATTTACCTTGTTTCAGTTTATTGATTTTGAGCTGATGCAAAGATGGATATGATGACAATTTAATTTTGGTACCTATCACATGGTTTAGTAATAGAGATTTGGTTTCTTCAAGTTATTTCTATTTCAAGAAAGCTGTGGAAAACTTCTAAAGAAAATTCTAGACATCTTTGAACAACTTATCATCAAAGACAAGGATTTTAAAGATTCATGCAGCATGGTCATTAATTGGGATTATTGACATTACAGGAGAGAGCTCGACAAAATTTGGTTGTAGGCTGCAAACTAAACATTTAATGAAAAATGATTTCTTTTTATTATTTGTATTCTAGTAGACAGTGAAAAGCTGAAAATTGTGTGTAAACTCATTTGGGTCAGCACACGAATCTCGAAACCTATCTTCCCTAGAACTTCATTGGGTGCTCTAATAACAGCAACAAAGAATAAATTAAGCTAGACCGTTTTCCTCAGCCTTCTGTATTTCTCCACTTTATTTCTTCAGTGTTCCCAGCCTGCAATCCCTTCTACTTCAGAGAATCCATCCAGTTCATTGGATCCTGGAAATAACAAGATCTACTTGCTTACTTCAACATAGCTTTTCTGGGTTTCTACTCTGATACCATCATGTATACAGAAAGTGAAATGTTGTTAGGTTGAGACTCATTCATTTTTCCCTTTTAAGTACAGAGATTTCCCTGTAGTTGTCTGTGAGGTTCTGTAATGCTTTGGTATTTTTTGTCCTCCTATATTATTTTTGTTTAGGAATATGTATTTATATTTTCTCTAGATCTTTGATCTTAGATATACCAGAATTTACTCCAAATTACTTTGAGAGAAAAGAAAGGAAGGAAGGAAGGAAGGAAGGAAGGAAGGAAGGAAGGAAGGAAGGAAGAAAAGAAAGAAAGAAAAAAAACGTGACAGCTATTGTCCTTTTTTGGCACTGTGGTAGACTCCTGCTCACCTGCCTTTTGGAAGGGAATGCAGTTACTGAAATACAGGTGTTCATCATCATTTGAGGTTACTTAGAAGTGAATCTGAGATATCTGTGAGGGACTAGCACATGCGACCTAGGATCTGTGGGTGACTATCTCTGGAGGCAGGTAGAATTTAGCTAAAATTCTCTAGAACATCTGACGTAACACTACATATCCAAGTTTAAGCATCTCAATGCCAAAATAGATGCCTATAAGGTAGCTGGTTATATCAGAAACCGTTCATCCTTCTTCTATAAACAACAAAAAATAGAATACCAGGATGTTCCCATCTCGGTTATCTAAACATATTTCAAAATGTTATCCAACAGTGGCATCTGAAACTTGCCAGCTGACTTTCTCCTTAAACTAAAAGTCTTCTATGCAGTGCCATCAGAGAACTTTCTTCATGAGCAGCTGAAGCCCAGTTCAATTGTCCACAGTTATTTAGAAATGACCAGGATGACTGCAAAGTTGACATATATAAATATGGATCTAATAACTGATCTAATATTAGATCATCTAAACATGATCTAATCCTAATAACTGAGGATCTCTGAAAGCCATGTGTGGTTCCAAAATAGCATCTGGAGGCCAGACAAGAGTACCTTTGTGGCACCCCAAATTGCATTAGATATCTGTATATGGGGATCTGAAGTGAGTCTTGAGATGTGCAAGCTAGTCATCTCCAGCCAGCTTTATGCTCAGAGGAGAAAATACTCAGCTTCACATCAAAGTTCGTGGGATCTATTTCAGATGTCTTCTCTAAAGCAAGATAAGTCCCACTCCTGAATAAGAGCTGCCTAGTGGCACCAAAACCTTGTTGATCCTTTGAAGGGCTAAGTATTAGACCAAAAAAACATGTACTCAAGTATCTAATTTTTAAGCTCATAATGATTTAAATTAAGTTAAACAATTGCTCGAGGATATTTACTTGATCATGAAGAGACTGAATGGCTTACAGGATTAAGGCTTCAACAGAAACTAAAACCAGGATCTCATCAAAGACAGTGGGGAAAAAAATAGAAACCAGGAAAGGACAAAAGGGCACTATTTAATTTTTTTGTCAAATAAAAAAAAAAAAAAATTAAAAAAAAGTGATACATTTAATGCTCTGCTAGGACAGACATTTGGTTTCATCTGACTTGAAATTCAGCCCAACACTTTTAAGACACTAATGCTTACAGAATCTGACCTAAACATTGAATAAGGTGACTCTACAGCTGTTAGCCAGGAGAATTTTGGGGTAGATACGCTTTTCTTTTCATGCTGAAAAATTTTGAAAGGTAGAAGGTCAAGGGAATACAATATGTTCTCATTTTGTATGTCAGAAAATTTTATGCTCATACGAGATTCAATTATTTGTTCAACTAGAAATTTATACAACTTAATTAATGAAAACTATGTGTTTGGATAGAACAATGTAAAAATAACATGAGCAATATTTTGCCTCTTCAGTTACACAGCTGAATTTACTGGGAGGTATTTTCAGTAGGTTAATTGGTAAAACTGAGAGACATGTTCCCTAATACATGGCACAGAAGCTATTAAAGAGTAATTTATGCAGTAATTATATCTCCAGCTGTGACATAATCCTACTCTCTCCTACTTATGATACTTACTGGTATGATTGGCTAACCAAAGTACTGTCATATACATTCCTATTAAAGCTTCCTAATTTAGAGTTTCCATGTTGGCATCAGCCCATAAACAGGAAAAATGGAATCAACAACAGAAGCAACCCATAACCATTCAAATTCCCTCTCACATCTTGTCTGGCAATATTTTGAAACTGTCAAAATTAGACTGATTAAATAGCATTATAAATCTCTGTCTCTTTAGATATATGAATATACTCTTCCACACAACACACTTTGGTCTGTTAAAGTATTTCTGTCATTCTTTATCATCACATATGAGAAAAATTATGTTGCCATGCACTAAAACTTTCTAAGCTTCTTTAGCGATTCTACCAAAAGGAGGTTGCTGATCTTTACCTGTAATAGCCCTTTACTGAAAGAATTCAAAAGACTTGTACATACAGTTATTTATTCATTTACGCCTTGAAGATGATTCAGAAGCACTTTTTTGGAATTTAAATAATTTTCTTTAACAATTTCAATTAAAAGCCACTTAGAAATGGAAGAAGATTTTTCCACAATGAGTTTTCCAGAATGCATTTTCTCATGCTATGCAGTCACAGAATATAGGTGGAATGATTTCTTACATTTTATAGTATTGGAAACGCAAACAAAAGCAGAAAACATTAAAAAAATCTGGAAAGAAACAGACCGGTTCAGAAATCGTGTTCCAAAAATCTGTATAATTTCAAAGGGGAAAGAAGGATTGTTTCATTAAAAAGTGTTAATGTATATTCTTAGATTGTATAAAGTCCTTCAATGAGACATAATTTTTAAAAAAAATTCCTTCTTCTCCTACTACTTCCTCCTATTCCTTCATCTTCTTTCAGCAAGCCAAATGGATTCCTAACGGTCTAAACAAAGAAAAATCACTGCATAAAATTTAAAGAACATGACATGGAGATTTCTTTGGAAACATCATGAAAAAATAATCAAGGAATCATAAGGTTTGAAGTATAAAAAGTGGTGGGCTGGTAGATGCTTCAAGGATACATGTTCAAGTTCTGTGTGCCTCCAGGACTTAACTCTAGGAATATGTACAAGTTAAAAGGCTCAGAAAGGTAAAACACCAACATCTTTTTGATCAAATTCATCTACCTTTTTAGGTTTATTTGGGTTTTTTTCTTCTCATTGATAAGCCTTGGTTTTGGCTAGAAAAACAGTTGCAAAGAAAATAACATTCATTTGCTTTAATTTTTAAAGGTGATTTTTTCTTTTTCTTCATGTAAGTTCCAGAATGGGGGACAAACACAGCAGCGCGTTTCAAACGGGCAGTGAACTTAATTCTGTCTTTGATACATTTCTTCCAGTAAAAAACATTTGCTCTTCAAACCTGCTTGGTAGGTTTTAGCACTGAGATTTAGAGTCTGTTCCTCAGTGTCTTCAGCAGGTCTGCTTATGTAGATAACATAGGATACAGGAAATAAAATCTGCTCTCTCTAGTTACGCTTGACCTTTCTATATATATGTGAGGAGACAGCAATTACCTTGAAGCATTCTATTTGGACTTTATCATTACATTTCCCAGTCCAATCCCTCTTTGAAGAAATTATTAGTCTGATTACAGCCTTGTCTTGATTAGGCACTTCTTTACAGTGCTTACTTTAGAACTATTTTGTAAAAAGTAATGAAAAACCTCTTTTTCCACACTTTGTTTTTAATATAGTGGAAATTAGTTTGGATTAATAGCTTTCTTTTATTTTGTAACTGAAATGTTTGATGTATTTGTGATTCTATTGCTTATCATATTTTGATATTCCACTGGCACAGTTGTGAGAGTTTATGTAGAGGATTTTAGGCTACTCCTATGATTCATGAGTCCCTTTAAGGCTTGTGAAGAAAGGTGAATATACTTGGCAATTGGAAATAAGTTTCACAACTTTGATGGACTTACCAGTCTGAATTAGGAAAAGTTTACTGCAGGGCTTCCTCCAAGTGAAATTCGAGAATTCTTCATAGGTGATCTATTTTTGTGCTTTGGTAGAGAACAAAAATAAAAGGAAGCTGGACCAAACCAGAAAATTGCTTCCGGGATTTTACAAGAGGGTGAGTAATATGTGTTTTGTGCAGTCGAAGGAGGCAGTTTGAATTCCAGGGACGCTTCAAAGGGACTGCGGAGGAGCCAGTGCGGTCTCACGCTGACCCCTGCTGGCTGTGCACCCCGCACCCTGTGTAGCAACCGCGTATAGATCCTGGGATACGTCCAGTATCAGTTTCTCGAGTTTACACAGAAAGAAACGATAGGTATTAGATCCCATATCAACACATGGCTAACAAACAGCTGAAATAAACCAATGTGACAAAGTAGTTCGATCATAAAGGTAAAGCATATGACTGCATTAAAAAAAAAAAATTATGAATTTGCCTATTGGAAAATTTATTAATTAGAGTTTGTTCAGTGATTATCCAAAAGGCTTTGGTATAGCGATTTGCAGTGTTCTCAACTGGCTGCCGCATAATTATATACCGTCACCTAAACACAGAAACAAAGAAATTCTGTTCTTCTTCTGCTATTCTCCTTCTTACTCCTGTTTTCCAGACCATCAAATCTGTTAGAAAAACATTACTTCAGTTTTAACAAAAATATTATAAATCAAAAAGTTGCTATGTTCTCCTTATTTATCAACAGCTGTAAACATTCCTCTGAATCTATTTCTGTCTACTAGTCCAGCTTTAATGCTTAGTGAAACTACAGGAGACAGGTGAATTCTAATTAACTGATCACGGAGATCTTATTTAAGACTATGAAGAATCTCAAGTCATTCTTTTCAGTTACAAGAAAATCTAAGCAAAGCCCAACACCGACCTCGAAAAAAAGAAATGAAGAAGAAAATTATATCTCCACTAGCTTTTGCTAACTTTCTGGAAACTTTTAAAATTCACCTCATTTGAAGAGTTACATACCTTTCAGGAAAAAACGTTATTCGGAAGAAAAGTGATTGAAACGGATCACTGAATCTTAAGCTATTACTGAAAGGGCAATAAGATATCTAGGACAGGAAAAGAAAAAAAGGAAATTGAGAAACATTAGAATAATTCTTATAAAACCAGTGTTCTCAGTGTTCTCAATGTTCTTAAGGAAATATTATTTTAGTTTTGTGTTGTTTTGGGTGTGGGGGGTTTTTTTTTTTTAATTTTTTCAATCTTATTCTTAAAAGGACTTTTTCTCACCTGGCTTCCCCTTCCTATTTTAATCCTCATGGACTTTCTATGTGCTGAAATCTAAAACTATTAAGTATCAAATTTAAAAAACAAGGCCAAATGGAAGTGGATATCTATTCAATTTTCCTCTATTTCAAGTCAGGAAATAAACTCTGTATGTGTGTATTTAAGTGAAATCAAGTCCTGCATGAGAAATTCGCTATTGCCCTTATATCTAAAGAATACCTAGAACTTGTCTGCCAGTACAATGCTTATCATTTGTTAGTAAACAGAACACAGCTGACTATGGAGAGATAAGACAGCACCTGAATAAAGATACATTACTGCAATTCAGACATATCAGCTGAACACAACTTGAGGCCTTTCGAAAAAAGATAGTAAACAATGTGTCAGGGTGAATTTGTGAAAGCAGGAGAAGGTTGATGAGTGGTTCACAGGAAAGATGAGATTCAAGATTTTGGTCCTTCCTTTTGATACCTGCTTTTCAGAAAACACCAAGAGTGACTATTAAGTGTTTAATTTGTTTTAACAGATATGATAGTCATTTCAAAGCTAAGAACATTTGAAGGACTCCTTCTGAGTTACGTAGTCCATGGTTTTAATTTTGTTGACTGGCTACTAAAAGCTCCAGGTATTTAAATTATCTTTTTTTATTTCTTAACAACAGAAAATAAAAAACAGCCACACAAAATTTGAAGTATTCTCTGTATGAGAAAGACCTTTAGGACCACTCGTTCATGTTTGAGATCCAGGCTCTATGTCTTCATGTAACAGTATAAAAATTATGTCGTTTAATGATTTCTATGAAGAAAACATGCCCAGCTCTACAGATGAGACAACTTCAATCCCAATATAAACACCACCTGAATAGGTAAAATTGCTGGGAATAAAACATCCTAACCATGATTTCTTGGTTAGAATCTACGCCCGGTGTTTCTCACCAAAGTTACAGGGAGATACATCCTAAATGGCACAATCAATAACCATTAGTTAGAGAAAGGACTTATACCACAAGCAGTTTCATGATACTTTTCAAAATCGAATCCCATTTCTTTAGTATACAGGAATGCATGCCAATGAATACTTTCCCTTTATCTTCTGAAAAAAGAATACAAATTCAATTCTTAGAGCCTTTAGACAAGAGTTATTAACGTCTGTAATTTTTAAACATTAAGATCATTGTGATTTTAGTCCCTTTCAGTAAAGAATTATGCAAGAATTTCATGCTTACAAAGCAACAAACATATGTAGACTCATGTCTTAAGCAGTGCATCACACTTGACTTGCAATTAAAGAAAGGCTTTGTTTCTCATAATTTTGTGAAGGTTCAAGCATGGTTTCTGGTATCTGGCTGTCTTTCACAAAACCATTAAGGGCCAATTCTAAAACTTGCTCTTTACACGAGTACACACAATTGGATTTTGCTCAGAGAAGTAATAGGGAGCCTATGCAAGGGATACATTTATTGTATTTGTTGTATCACAGCTCTGTTGAGAGGTTTTTTGGCATGAGAGATAACCAGGGTGAAAGAAGAACAGTTTCTGACTGTCAGAAGCAAAGTCAATGACCCCAAAACAAGTTTATTACCATCATGCAGAGTATAAAATTTTCAGAGCAGGATCCCACCTGGATTTCCCAGACTGTCCAGTGAACAGATCATGTAATCAGTCTGTGTCTGGGAAAAAAACTGATGTTCTTCCATGAGCACATACAGACAAAGGAATGGTAAGGCAAGAACACCTCTTCTGGGTGTTCTATCTGAAATATGTGTCTGACTTTCTGACACAATCCCTTAGTGAGTTGCAGAGGAGAAAGAAGACTAAAAGTTATTGGCTCTTAGCTGAGCTTTGCAAGCAGCTGCTTTGTTCTATTCAACTGTAGCTGACTGTTTGCCAATACCTGTGAAAGTATTTGTCAGCAAGAATTAAGCTCAATGGTTTTCAAATTCACCTTGCAATAGGGTAAACACAGAAAGGTTTTTGAGATTTTATTGACATTGCATACACTTTTCCTTAGACTTGCGGCCACACAACCCTACCGACCATCTATTCTTAAGTTCTGGATAAGGTGGTCTGATCATAACATTTCAAATGTTTTAATTGGCTTACAGTGCCTCAACACTTAATAACAGTATTAGCCTATTATGATGCTTTGCTTTGTACTGGTACATAATTCACAAAATTCCTACTGAGAAAAGCAGTTTGAGAAGAGGAAAAAATTTAGTTGAGACAAAGCTGAAAGCACATGAAAAAAAAGTTCATGCATTAACGACATGTGAATCAATATGGAAGAATTGGATCTATACAGTTCCATTAAATCACACAAAGAAAAGAGAAGAACTGTTTTACAGGAGCAGGGAAGACAGGAGTGGGACTACTGGCACGTAATCTTACTTTAGACATGCATTTCTTTCCTTTTGTGCTCAATTTACTTAATATTCTTTCTGTAACATGGTTGCAGCAGTTGGTGGATAAAAAATTATTGCCAAAAATTTAGAAAAGATGGAGAGGTTGTCTGACATCCAGATATCATTCCAACTGTGAAGTTTTGAGTCAGAATTTGCTCCCTTATTTCCTATTATTCCGGGCCTTTTTTTGCCTGGAGAACTTTCATCTCCACACCATAGAGCCTCAGATCCTTTTTCTAGCACAATGAAGAGGACCTTCTGCTTCCCCTTCAACTTCAGTGGGATAGTCATGAGAATTTACAATGGCACAAGCTCTGAGACTAATTCTGTACTGACACATTGCTCAAACTCATTATCTGGAAAGCCACAACGGAAGTCACAAAGAACGGAAATTTTATTTGTCTTTAAATTTTGAGGCAACTACATTAATATCAGAAACACAGTAATTTACATAGGCATAATTTATCTAACCTTAGAACGACAGAAACTGCACTAGCGTAGTCACATCAGTATCAGTAAATAATTCAGTGACTTTAAGATCATTATGGTGGAACAGGCAGTAACGAGGACCTGATGTGGACAGTGTATGTTTTTCAAGGGAGTTTATTCTAACTGGCTCCAGAATGCTTTCCGGAGCTGTCTTCTTGTTAGTAGCTGGAACTACTTTTAACTTTAGGAAGCAATCCAGTCCCACCACCCAAGACCACCCCACAAGGTGTATAAATGCATGGGCAGTGGGAATGACTGCAAGATTTGCCTCAGAAGTGCACTCCTGAACCAAAAAAAAGTACTAGAATACTAGTACAGAACCAAAGTACTCATGCTATACTTGTCGTTTCCTACACTGCAAAGGTGGGTGATTATGAATTGGTGGAGTTAGATGGAAACTCTTGCACGTCCAGGTTTAACTCATGGCTTGTATGACACCGTTACTTAGTGTGACTACAGAAGATGTCTAAGCCAGACACAAATCTGAATCACTTGGCCATTAGGATGAATATCTGTAGTTTTTATGTAAGCAAGGAAAATTAACACCGTTCAGAAGGTCTTTATGGACTGATCCTGTCAACCTAGGCAGGTTCTTGACAATTAAGCAACACTTCTCTCTAACTTGAGATGTTACTTTGTGACAACTGTAGTATGCTAAATAGCAAACACGTATTCTGCATGACTTAACCTTTTGATTTAGTCTGATACTTGGATGATTTAACTGACAAAGCCTTAATTGTGAACTGTAAATATCCTGAATTTTGATTTGCTATATAAATACCATAAATATACAAGAGTGCACAGTAATATAAAGCATATATCAAAAGGTTATGGGAAACAGGTATTTATGAATACGAGGTTTTGACTTTCTAAATTCCAAAATTTGTATAATTTACTTTGACTCATTTTTAAATAAAGAATAATCAAGATAAGAAATTATAGATGGAGAAGTTTTCACTGTTTAGTCTTCTAATGACAATTCCTTTGTATTTTTCCACTGAAGCACAATTAAGGAAAATAAGGACAAAAATTATAAACATCAAAATTAATTAATCACTGCTGCTTTTAAACTGAAATTCTTCTCACTTTCAGTAACCAGTTAGCATAGCAAACACTTCCATGTGAAGACCTTTGTTACAATTTTTAAGGTTGCTGCACAACTTCAAGTGGGTCAGGAAATTAGTTCAGTGTGTTTATAACAAACACAGTGCTAAGTTGACAAGAATCTAAAATTATATTATTTAATTATGATTAAATCTAATAATACATAATTAACTTATTTTTACTCAATTAATTCACATTTATTTATTACTGGATTGACATAGGGTCATTTTGCATGATGAGATTAAATACTAAGAAATTAATTTTATGATAAACTTTTGCAATTTCCTTAGAGATATGTATGTTGAGCTTTCTCTCTTATTGACTACAGAAAAATTAAGTACCTTTAAAATAAAAGGAATTTTTAAAAACCCTATTTTATGAATGTAATCATAGTCTGTATATTTATGAAAATATGGGTACTGCTCAAGCATCTGACCTCTTGAAAACAGAAAAATGCAATAGCATAGCTAAAGAAAGGTAAATATATTTTCAAATTTTTTTGTTAGTTCATTCATCCTTCAAATCAATCAATCATTCCCCTCACTTTGCCACAGAAATTCATGCAACCAATTTTGCTTCTAGAGGCAGGTGATAGAGTGGTTTGGGGTTTGTTTGTTTACCTGTGGGTTTCCATTTTCTCTCTATATATGGCTATAACTTACATATGTATTTGGAAATGCAGAAAAATGCCTGCCTTGAACTGCGCATTTTTTAATGGCTGGGCACAGACTGCACCCAGAACAACAGAAACAGCAACAGCAGCAACAACAGCAGCACAAAATTGAATAAATTTTATTCAGAATAGAAGTTTGTTTTCCTGTTTTACTAATTTTTCTTGAAGCAGATTTTCTGCTATTAGACCTGTTTTCTTTCTCTCTCTCTTTTTTTTTTTTTTTTTAATATTCTTCCATGTCAGAAAAGAAGTAAAAAAGTCATCTTCTACTTGGGGCAGGCACGTACTTCCAGTCGATGGTGTCTTATGCTTCGGCTTTCTGATCCTTGCACATCCAACATTGATTTGAACATTTGCTGCTTTTGAAATAAACCTATGTGTTTCTTCTTTGTAACGTCCAGCCAGATGACCTTATTTGTAGTATCTGCAGGCTGTCATTGCCTTATGGGTCTTTGAGAGAATTTTTATAGGGCCACACTGACACTGCTCAGAAGAGAAAAAAAAAATAGTTTCCAAGTTACTGCAAAATTGCGCTCAAAGCCTTGTTTGTGGACAGAGGAAAAGAATACCTTTTATATAAAGCCAATAGTAGAGTGTTAGAATATTTGGAACCATAGAAGCTGGCTTCACCGAGCCTAAATTGTACTTGACTTATTTTGTGACCTTCTACAATGTACTGACTGCATCACTGTGCAAGGGCTACAGATGTTGTCTACCTGGACTTATGTAAGGCTTTGACACAGTCCCACACAGCATGCTGCCATCTGAATAAGAGATTTGAGTTTGATAGACAGACTTTTGAATGAATAAGGAATGTTCATGTCTAAAAACCTGTAGTCATGGCTCAGTATCCAAGTTGAAACCATTAATGAGTGGTGTCCCTCAAGATTTCCTTCAGGGACCAATATTATTTAATATCTTTATCAATGACAATAGAAGGGATTCAGTGCATCCTCAGCAAGTCTACAGATGGCACCAAAATGAGTGGTGTAAGTGGTACACTAGAGGGAAGGGACGCTATCCAGAATGTACATGACAGACTTCAGGAATGGTCCCAAGTGAAAATCGTAACATTCAACAAGGCCGAGTGCGAGGTTCGGCACCTGGAATGAGGAAAACTCCAGTATCAGTACAGACTGAGGGGTGACTGCATCCAGAGTATTCTGAGAGAGAGGGACTTGGGAATACTGATGAATAAAAATATGGTCGCAAGACGGCAATGTGTGC
This sequence comes from Oreocharis arfaki, assembly GCA_013398015.1. NCBI lineage: Eukaryota > Metazoa > Chordata > Aves > Passeriformes > Paramythiidae > Oreocharis > Oreocharis arfaki. The sequence continues at coordinate 121,568 of VZRR01004100.1, read as the reverse complement.
TTGCAGCCCAGTAAGCTCATCACATCCTGGGCTTCATTAAAATAAACATGGGCAGCAGATTGAGGGACATGATTCTCCCCCTCTACTCGGTACTTGTGAGACCCCACCTGGGTACTGGGTTCAGCTCTGGGGTCCCCAGTACACGATATGGAACTCTCAAAGCGGGTCCAGAGAAGCATCTCAAAAATAAAACTATTCCATTCCATTCCACCCATGCATTTCTAATATTTCCAAGATTCAGTAATGACAAAGCATTTTATTTCAGGTTTATAATTGTGGCCTAGCTAAAATTTACACATTCAATACCCATTTTAGTGATCAAGACTCTCCTTGCACTAAGATTTAGCTAATTTGTACTTAAAGTCTCTATTTGCAAAATGGGGAAAACAGCACACCTTTATCTTCTGAAAATATCATGAAGGGAAATTACCATACTGGTGTCCGAATAGTTGTTCATGTTGCGTGATGAAATGATGAATAAAATTATCTAGATGGATACTGAATAGTTTAAGACTGCTTCTCTCCTATTGTCTTCTCCTCAAGTTCTTCTTACTGTCTTATCTCTATTGCCTAGAGATTTACTGCTTAGCTTTCATAGCAGCTAACAGAAATTATGTCACGCGTATTTTCAGGCCAGTTTTGTAAATACACTGAATAATTCTCAAAGACATTTACAGAGGCAGTCTAGTGTGTTTATAAAAGAAAACAAACAAACCACAAAACCCCCCAATAATTTTAACTAAGTTTTTAGAAGTGTTCAGACAACTGGGACAAACTTAATGAAGAAAATATTTCTTGTCAAGCTAATAGATCAACCAATTTTATCATGGAAACTATTTTAGATACTTGATGTCTCAAGCTGTTGTAGGAAGGGCTTTGATTGTAAGATAAAGGCTTTCTGTCTTGGAGTCTAACATGTCTCTGAATCTAACCATTCTCAGCTATTGGAGCTTAAATCAATATGGAGTTTTTTCATATCATAGAATAGGGCTAGAATGAACTGCCAACTAAATGATGTTTGAAGAATACTCTTGTGTTTTTCTACACACTACTTTTCTGTCAGTGAGAGCCTTGAAAGGAAAAGGGATTGGTCTATGACAGTTGGTAAAGATTTTCCATAATTTTTTAGCACATAAGACCCCTTCTTTGAATTTCAGCCTACTCATTGAACTTACGCTGGCACTCTCAGACACCCTTATGCCTCTGAGAGAATATTTTTCTTGATGACTGACATCCGGTCTGTTCAAAAGAGCAAGATCTCAGCTGAAAGGGAATGGGGTTTTGAGAGTTATTATGAGAACAATCTACACAATAACTTGAGAATTCTAGGAATCTCCATATATTTAAAACTGTATTTTTGAAATTTCTTGAGAGAAAAATCTCTAAATTTTGGTATTAAAATGAATTAACTTTACTAATAGAATTAATTCATGTCCTGCACATGTTCTTCCTGGATATTAACAAGTTCAGAGTTTACATGTAGTCCTTTTTTTGCTGGGTTATATGAAGAGAATCTCATAGTTTCCATTCACATTAAATGACTTCTTCTGTTCTGTCAGTGTGCAACACATTTGGTAATTTATACCTTTTCTCTTCAAGGAAATATCATCCAATTATTATCAACAGGAGGACTCAGCTGGGGAAAAGTAATCACCAAGTTGTTAGATCTGAAACTGAACCCCTTATTCTGCAATGGTAATTGCAAATGTCTGCTTTCATTCATTTTAATTAGAGTTCCCATAGGCAAAAAAAATTAATCCAGAAAGAACTTTTTACAGTAATGTAGTAAAGTCCTCAAGCATACATTCCAGAATTCATTTTGTCCTATGAAATGTCAACATGGAATATGAAATTTTTCATAAACTATAAAATCACCTTAGGTTACATATATGTGGAAGCAGTTTAGACACATGTAGAAGAAATACTGACCAAAGCAACAGTAGTTTATGTGGGATAGCATGCAAATATTTATACATGGCTGCAAAAATATCTTCTGGTTCAGATGTGACACTGAATCTATTAGAGAATCACATTTTTTTGTTGTAGGAACTGAATCCCAGGTGGGAAATTCTGCAACCTGAAACAGCACTGCATACGAGTAATAAATCGTATTTGTCAGCCCCGAGGCAATGTTTCAGAAACTTTAAATGTCTCCAAATCCTACTGGAGACCTTGGTATCAGTAACTGAACTGGGTTTGAAGTATCAAATTTATGGGTATAATCAATGAAGAAATAAAACTCAATTCTATGCTCAAAACTTAGAACAATTAAAAGCAATTTGATTTTCCTGAAATAGATATGTTTGTCACATTCAGAGACTAAATTGAGTACTCAGAGTGTAAAAAAAGAAAAAAAAATTCTTTGCAAGTACTTTTAGTATTCTGTCTGCTCATTCTCTATAGAAATTTACACTCTTTAAAGATGTTTCAAGAATATGTGTTTGAAGACAGTATTTAAATAAACTTGCAGTATTTAGAAGTCTAACTTCAGGCTTTAAATATCTACATATAAGAATCTAAATTGAGGTGCTTCCAGTGAAACTTTTTTAAACCTCATAAATTATATGTATGCATGCTTTATATGTCTGTATAGTTTATATTTAAAAGTAAATAGAAGGTTATAAAAACACACATTATACTATATTTTGGTTTATTTTAGCATCCATATTTTACTTACTCATTTATTTCTTACAAACTTCCTCCCACATCTAATAGATTTAAAGTTTTTCACCTTGATCCTGTTTGTTTTAAGCATCTTGCAAGAGATGCAATCCTTCACTTGCCATTTTTACTGTAGACAGTAATAAAAAAAAATTCAAGGCATATTATATAAAGTTCTGTAATGGTGGATTTAGTACCTGGCATCTTCATGTGAGGCAAAATGTTTCTATTTGTTCCACAGGGAAAGATGGCACTTATTTCACAGCACAAAGTATAATTACAGAATCACAGAATTGCTGAGGTTAAAAGGCACCTTTGGAGGCCATCTAGTCCAAACCCCTGGCTCAAGCACAGTCACCAAGAGCTGGTTGTCTCAGACCTTACCCAGACAGCTTTAGAGTATCTCCAAGGATGGAGACACCCCCACCGCTTTGTTCACTCTCACAGTGATAGAAATATTTCCTTATACTCAGGCGTGGCTTCCTGTGTTTCAGTCTGTGTCCATTAGTTCCTGTCTTATGAATGGGTGCCACCGGAAAGAGGTTCTTTTGATCTTCTTTAGGCTCTCCTTTCAGGTATTGATGAGATCCTCACAAGACTTCTCTTCTCCAGGCTAAAAAATCCCAGCTCTGTCATCCTTTTCCCACAGGAAAGATGCAGGACTTTGCATTTTCTTTTGCTAATTACATGGGGTTCGATTTTTTGGTTTTTTGGGGTTTTTTTCAGATCTCTTTAAAGGACTTTTGTACTGGTAATTTTTTTTTTTTTTAAGAGGACGTTGCTGATTTCCGCTTTTATGTTACTTAGTAAGCAGGAGAAAATATTAGAATTGATACAAGTTTTTGACATCTTCATGTTAACATAAAAAATTAAGCATAGTTTCACCATATGTCAGTATTGCAGTTACAGATGCATGTCAGTATAGCCTTCATAACATGATAAAGCACTCTATATTTTCATTAAATCAACAGAGATATATATGCTGAGTAAATAAAAAAGATAATATATTAAATAAGCGTGGAATATCATCAATGCTAATCAGAAGTCTGGGGACCAATACAAGAAAATTTTAAGCTCAATTAAAATGCTGAGAAGTCATTCAAAAGACGGGAGGAGAAGGAGAATGCCTAGCTCACAGAAGACATTAAACGATGACATCTATTATCGGCTGTGTACTTCCTGTCTTGGATTGCTTCAGGGTCAGCATGGCACAAGTGAAAAGTTAGCTGGGACAACTGAGAGCCAATAAATCACTGAGGTTAGTTGGGTCTTACTCAACAGAGCAAAATGGGTCTGAGGAAAAACTTTCGAACAGAAAGCAACATTATTGGAAAAGTCATTAAATTGTGACTTAAATCCATAAGAATTGAGTGAACGAAAACTGGTGTTGAATGTGTAACAGAGAGATGTTTCAATTAAAATTCACATGTTGTTTTTGCAAACAATTGAAAAGATTTTGGGATCAAGTGAGAGTAATAGAAACTGCACAGAGATACAAAGTTTTCAGTGTTCAGTCTTCATAATATTAAAAAACTCCTAGGTATGAGACCTGGGAAAACTTTTCTTCTGTGTTAAGCTAAAGAGAATTGTTGTTATTTTCTGGTTTTCACTGTTACATTGTGTGGCGGGTTAACCTTGGCTGGCAAGTGAAGTTTCCACCAAGTTGCTCTTTCACTCTCTCTCCACAGCAGGACACAGGCAGGAAGTACAATGAAGCAGCTCTTGCATTGAGGAAGCTCTTGTGTTGAGATAAAGACACAGAGGTCCTCTACCCACTACAGTCATAGGAAAAACAGACTCTATCTGTGGATGGTTTATTAAGTTATTGCCAATTAAAAATAGAGTAACCTAGTGAGAAAAAAAAAAAACCCAACTCCCTAGCCCCCTCCTGTCCTTCTTCTGAGGCTCAACTTATCTCCAACTCTTCTACCTCCTACCCTCTGCAGAGGTTGTGGGGGTTGATCAATTCATATGTTTTGTGACTACCACATCTTCTTCATCATGTTATACACCTGCTCCCGCATGGAGTCTCTCCCATTCACAAACTGCTCCAGCGTGGGTCCTTCCCACAAGGTGCAGTCCTCCAGGAGAAGACTACTCCAGCATGAGTTCCAAGAAGTATCACAGGCCCAGTCAGGAGTCATGCTCCAGTGTCGGCTTCTCTTTCCACAGGCCACAGCCCTTGCCAGGATCCTTCTTCGGCATGGGCTCTCCATGAACTGCAGCTTCCTTCAGGGCGCATCCATCTGCTCATGCATGGCCTGCAGGGGGGATATCTGCTCCACCGTGGACCTCCATGGGCTGCAGTGGGACAGCTGGCTTCAGCACAGGCTTTCTCTGGGGCCTGCAGGGGAACCTGTGCCCTGGCACCTGAAGCACCTCCTTCCTCTCCTTCATTCACAATTGTTTCTCACGTATTCTCTCTCCTCTCTTCTGGCTGCTCTTGCACAGAATTTTTTACCCTTTCTTTCATATGTTATTCTGCAGATGGCCCCAGTATCAGTGATAGATTCAGTTTTGGCCAGTAGCCGGTCCATCTCAGAGTTTCCTGGAGCTGCGTCTGTCTGACATCAGGACAGCATCTTGTGTCTTCTCACAGAAACCAACCCCACAGCCCCTCTGCTGCCAAAACCTTGCCATACACACTGAATAAAAATGTAAAATTTGGAGTAAACCACAGGGTATTGTCGCCCTAGTTTTTCACTACATGCCTTGTTCGCATTAGCAGTGAAAGACTTTCTCATAAGTTGTAAGATAAACAATGCCCATGTTTTTGTAACGAATCTTTTCTAGTCTGTACTTTTAGAATTGTTTTGCATTCCTTCTCCGGAAGCGGAAGAAGGTGATAGACTAAATTTATATCCTATCAATTTAGAGAAGCTTAACCTCTTCATCCAATTGTTGATTGTCTGTACATATGTATATGTGTGAGAATAAACGAGGGGCCGGGCTTTTTGCCTGTTGGCCTGAGACCTTGGCGTGTGAATGAAACCTGCATCCATACCTGATTGTTAGTGTCGATCTGCGATAGGGTATTCTATTCCAGTTCTAGCTTGATCATTACAGGCCAAGTAAGACAGTCTTTTTAGGTCTGATCCCTATTACACTGGTATGACTTGGCAAAAGGGACAAATATTTCAGAGATGTCAAAAATGTCAACACATTTTCAAGAAATTAATTTAGGATTTGTTCTTGAGAAGGTTGTTAAAAGGTAAACGTATATATATAAGTATGTATATATATATATGTACGCACACAGATGGAATTTTTTCATGTACCATGAGACAATTTTAATCTCTGTAATTCAAATGTAGATCTAATTCCATTGATTGTCTGAGCATTTCAGTGGAATAATTCCCAGAATGAAGACTTATCTTAAAAGATAGGTTTGTCTATCTTTAAGACAAAGGAGACATTTTCATTCTGAATTTTCCCAATGAGAGAAAATGAAGATCCTTAAAAACACTTTAGATCCTTACATTTAATCCTCATAAATAATGGATCCTAACAAATACATGTACATATGGGTGCAGTAGTAAAACCTGGTCCTTAGTATGTAAAAAATCTTTCTATTTACATGATCTTTTTGACGTCGTAAAAGGCAGAACTCCAAAAGCTTATGGACATTTATTGTCTTCAATGACAATACATCTCAATTGATATACTTAGGAATATTGGAGACTAACCCCAAAATCCTAAAGAATCTAGAGATTAAATTGAGATTAACAGAAACATAGGAACAAGAAACTGAAAATCAAATGGTATCAATAAAAATAATTCCATGGGAAATTTTAACTGGAAATATTGAATAGATGTTAACAAAACCATAGAGAAATAGAAAGTCTAAAACAGTATCCTTGAATACATTTCAGTATTAATTTTTACTAAAAAGTTATTGGGCTATTGCTTGTTTGGTTGTTTGGTTGATTGGTTGGTTAGTGGTGCTGTTTTGTGGTGGGCATTTTTTTTCTCATAAACAAGAAAATTAAATGATACCATCAAAAGATCTTCAGTAGGAAGTACAGTATAAAAAATTAGGAAAGAATAATCGAAACACTTCTTCATCCCAGCAAGACAAATAAGCCTTTATAATTTCATTTATTTTTTAGGATGATTCTGCAGCAATTTGATTAATAATTCAAAAACACTTACATGAAGTTGGCTTTAAAGTGTGGGTTTTTTTCTTTTCTAAGAGTCTTGTGTTTTCTGAGTCCCTTTAAAAGAAGTCTAAATTCTATTTAATTTTGATACTTCAATTTGTATTTCTTTCTGTGATATGCAATGGTTATTACAGAATTAATTCCTGACTGCTATGCATCAAAAAAAATAAGGAGATTGATTGAAAGCCTAGAATTTATTCTGCTCTAAATCCATTGAGGATTTCCTAAAGAAAATGAATATAGCCATGTTACAGGAGACTCTATAATTCAATGTATACAGTAAAAATAATGAATGTTTGAAGAAAATTGTACCTTGATAGTCTTTACTTGTTATCACTGGTAATTCATCACTCTTATCTCTTCTGTTCTGAGCACTCCGCGTGCCCTAAATCTCCTCTTGCCTGTCAGACTTTTAGGTACTTTTGCTTAAATTATAAATGTATCATCACAATTATGTGCCAAAGAAACATTTAAATTTAATAATAGAAAGATTTTAATTTTCTTTTATAGCTTGACCAAGAGTGTAATCATATTGTATAAATGTAGAAATTATTTTTTCTCTCTAAAATTTCTTTAGATAAAACAAAGAATTAAATATTTATTATAGAGTGGTGGAGTGGCTCTTTTTACACAGACACTATTTCCATTGTGTTTGAAAAGCTTAGCTGTTTGGATGAAAAACTGTTAGTATAATTTACGTTCTATTTTGAAAGGCAGACAAATCCTTCAATTCCACCTATTTTTATCACAGAGAAAAGGAAGAACTGCAAATGAAATTATTTTACTGCCTCATAAAGCTTGCTGAGATTTCAATCATGCAGGTCAATAATTCAATTTTTTCTTCATCCGAGGTTTTAAACAAAGAAAAACAATAAAAGATGAGAAGGAAGAGAGAGGGATTTTTAAAATAGCCAATTTTCTACATTCGAGGAAAGTAAAACATCTAAATTCAAACCACTGTTTTTACCTAATCAAGAGCTAATGAGCATGAGTATCCATTGCCTGTTTTGATGATTGTTACTCAGCTTCTCCTCTTCAAGTTGTAGTGGATGATCATTGGTTCAAGACACACCGTCTCTGCAATCCACTCACAGTGGAATTGTGTACATGTCTATATCATACACAAACACGCACACACATTTGCATATATATGTAGAATATATATATATATGTATGTATATATATTCTTCCTCAGCCTCAGAGAGCCTGCCATGAAGTCCTTACTCTAAACCTTGTAGATATGGGAGCTAAATTTGTGTCTGTGTCTTTACTGCTCAATTAGGCTAGCACATAATTTACATACATTTTTATCACTTACAAAGTAAAGCTAGAAGAAATACGAAGATAAGTAGGAGTCTTTAACACCAGCACATATGCATAAGGAATCAAGATTCTCTGTGTTCTCCCTAGGCTCTAAATAGGTTTATAGCTCAGGTTTTCCAATGAGAAGCTGCAAGAAATTCCAAACCTAGCTCACATGCAATTAAATACTTGCCAGTTTATGGTATTGTTTTTCATTAAAAATGATATCTAAATTATGTGGATTCTTAGATAAAGATATCTTCTGTCTTTACACAGCACATTTGCATGTAAGTGGTATCTGTGTATGCGTGCATATTTATGCTCATTCTGGCTGCAAATACCGATAGTTCTCTTTTATATCCATAGGCAACAAACTAATCAATAAACAAAATTATTCAGTGTGAAATGAAAAAGTACAAGTCATAAAGCCAACTCCGAAAAATTATTTCTGTTCAGTGATTTTTCCAATCAAGACCAGAGAGTTACGATTTGTCTGAACAGAATTTGTCACACATTAACTAAGCTGAACTCTTACCACCATTCTCACAAACCCTGCAACAGGAAAGAGAACATACTTTCTGAAATTCCCCCATTTAGGCAAAGCATATAAATAATGAATTTGGGATTTTTTGTAATTAACTGGAATTTTTTTGTTCTCAGTAATGAAGTTATACTATTTAAGCATCTAAGTAAAAACTTGCTCTTTCTTTTCAATTTTGAAATTCAGACTTCTCTTGCTGTCATTTGATTAGAACAGAGATATATTCAAGATACTTCAGTGGAAAATCTGTCTCCATTGAAGCCAGTAAAAAATAAACTGAACATCATCCCAAGAATTTTTTCTGCCCTATCAAATGCAGTAAAAAAATATTCTAACGTTGTAAACTTCTTATTCTTTAAAACATGAATGCATCTTTGCATCAAGGTAGCAAGAGACAAACATATCTGGAATTTTCTCTGTATTTTTCTTTCCATTACTATTATAAATAGAACTCCTGTATAGTTCTACAGGAACCCTCCTTTTCGTCATATCAGAATAATTACTTTCATCAGCACTATTTAATGTGTAATTTCTGGTCGTATTTTTATAAGTTTTATCTCTCTCTGTGTTTAAAACCTGTCCATCAAGAGTTTCTGACTTTCTCCACTGCATTCTACTAAAAATTATTCAGAGAATAAAATAAAAGAAATAAAAGTTGGGTGAAAATTTTTGTTCTTTTGGATGGTTGTGGTCATTTTTTTCAAATATCCTGTATGTTGCCTGGCCTCTAAGCTCATGGCTATTATTAAGTTTCAATATTTGTCTATTCCTTTTGAGACTGAAATTCCCTCTCAAAATAGTGTAATTTTCCTGAGATTTCTTATTCTGAAAGAATGTGGGCACTCTTTGTGTCAGATATTATTATTATTATTATTATTATTATTATTATTATTATTATTATTATTGTTGCTGTTGTTGTTGTTGTTTTTATTGATACTATTTCAATTATAAATCTATTTATTATTACTATTTTGAGATGATAAAAAAAAATGTTTAACCAAAACACTTTGGATTATAGACATATTAATGGTTTGGGCATTTTTTCTGTTTTGAGTAGCCTCAAAGTTCCTTATGTTTTCACCTATGTGCCTTGTTTAATTGTCAGAAAAGTATCAAAAAGCAACATTTTTTCCAAGTGATGGTATTGCACAGAGGTCTCTGCAAACTATAATTTCTTTGATCATGGTCTTATCTACCTCTGCAAAATATTGAGAGCTGCTATTTTCAGCCACAGTCAAGCATCAGCCATAAGGCAGCAGCTTAAAAGGGAGAAAAATTAATGTGGAATTTCTACCCTGCATCACACTTCTTAGGCTGAGTTCAGGATTAGTTGAAACTGGCATTGGTTCAAATTGCACATTAGAATTTAGTGAGACAGCGGTTCATTTACCTCTAATTTTGTACTTAAGAAGGGATGAAACTAAGACTAGAACTTAAATTGAACAAGCAGAGACTTGAAATGTCAAGTTCTTGCCTGGGAGGGATGTGTAATGATATCTCTAATCAGCTTTGAGGGCCAAAATTCAGCAAGGAGAGTTTTCTCACAGACAACTGCAAAGTAATCATACTTCAAGAGAGAAGATGTGAATCTGTCTGCTGGTTCTATTTTTGTTTCTTGAATATTGCTTTTATACATTGTAGATTCTTTAACAAAATATAGAAGGAATGGCAATGCTGAATTTTTTAAAGTGTTTAGCAGTTAAGGACACATTGATAGCAGTTTTGCTGTATTTTGGAATATTTAAAAGAAGATACTTCCTGTATTTTGCCAGTTGCAGGAGTTTTTGTTGGGTTTTGGTTTGTTTGTTTGTTTGTTTAATTTAAATTGTCTAGCATTCTTGTTTACTATTTAGAAGCCTTTTTTTTCCCTAGTTGTGTTTTAGTATAGATGTTTGAATTTACAGTTAAGCAGCCTTATACTTGTAACACCGGGCACTTGTTCGGAAGGAGAGAAAGAGTTCATAATGTGTGGAACGAACTTTATCTGGAAGGCTTTTTCATTTAATTGATGTGGTCTGACCTTGCCATTAGTCTTGCTAGAGGCAAGCTATTTCTGTCTGCATTACTTTTCATTATTACTTTTGTGTAGAAGCTCAGTACCTGCTGCTCCATATAAATATGTGACAGAGCTAAAGAACATACTCTGGAAAGTCATTCAGCTCCTATCTGCTCATATACTTTCAAAGTTAATTCACAGAAGTGTATACCATAGTGCCATATATCAAAGTCTGTTGTATCAACAGAAATTTGGAATACAAAACTTGTGATCATGATCTGAGATATTGTAGGAAATTTATATTCCCTATTTAGTTATCTGGAGTCCAGGCATCATCACCTTAGATATAAATCAATCTTATCCTGTAGCAGTTACTTTGCAGCTGTGCCTGAGCTTATTATTAATTTACTGAGTTCCTTTTTTGGTTCAGAGTGAAGGAGACAATCAAATGATTTATCATATAAGCAATTAAAATCTGTCCTTGTGGTTTTAAGCTGTTGAAAGGATGCAGAACTCGTACAGAATGCAACTGCCCTCGAATTACTTTCATTGTTAAACATTAGACAATATGAAAAATTTCCATCTGACTCAATCATTTAGAATAGTATTTGAAGAGCTCTTTCAGACACTGATTTATCTTTATTATTGTAAGGTTTCTTGGGTAGACACAGGACTCGTAAGAAATACAATGAGAGTACATGGATAAAATTAACAACGCTCATATGCCTCATTGTTTTCCCCCAAAGATACATGTAAGAGACTCAGAAAGTTCACAGCAAATACCACTAATATAACTTTGCTACTAAGGCAGATATCTGCCAATCCTTCTAATATCAATCATTAATTTAAGGTGTAATTTGACAAATTATCAACAGATGTTTTGCAGATTATTTTGAATCTCTATTGAAAATAATTTGTTGGAACTTGTCGGCTTAGTATATTGTTGGGTAACCTTTTCCATGTCTTTAAGTATGTCACATCATTCTTGTAAGCCTGATATTCACATAGGCACAGAAACATCCAGTCAACCCAGAAAGACATTGATCCTGAGATTTTGCATTCTGCTTTTTCTATCAGTATCAAAGGTCTAATTTCCAAAGAGTTCAGACAAGGAACTATGTCGGCTTGTTTCAAATGAGGAAGAGTTTCAAGGAATTTAAAATTCAAATGACACATTTGGAAACTAATTCTATATTTTGCTGGCATATTACTTTAAACTTTTATCTCTTGACAGAAATTATCATAAAGTAAGTTAAAGATACATGTTTGATAAAAGCACTTAAAACCCCAAAGTTATGTGGAAGTATTTTACAAAAAGATGGATTAGCATGCAATTCTCTTTTAATGTTTGGGTTTTGGAGGTTTTTTGTTTGTTTGAATTTTTTTGTTTGTTTGTTTCCATTTTGTTTTGTTTTGCTTTTATTTTTAGATTGGTCAATGAAAAGTATGAAAATTAGCTTTCCCTGGGCTTGAGAAGAACAGTTTTTTCTTAGTTTACATAGGAAAACACAAAGGAAGGAAAATACTGGAAGACCAAATAATTCTTCAAGGATAATTTCTTACTGAAGTAGGTTTTTTTTCTTAATCTGCCTGATGTCAGTTTTGGATCCATTAAGTGTTAAGACACTTGTGATCAGGAGAATTTGAGAAAAGAAAGGGATGTGCTTCAAGCAGTTTTTACCAAAATACTGTTCATTATTTCACTATTTTTCTCCACTCGGCTTCTTAATTTCCAACTCTGGGCCAGTTCTACTGGTAGTTTTCGGCATTCATACACAGAATGAATCTCGGCTCTTCAGTAATCTGAGGTAACACTGCACTGTGGGACAAACAAAGAAGCATTTCTTTAGTCAGCGTAAGATCTAGGAAGCAAATTAACATCGAGCTGCCCTTTATTGCTTGCTGTATACAAAGTTGGGCTGAATTTCTAATCAAAGTTTCCCTAAATGTGGTGTTTGTGAAACATTTCAGTGGATTTGTGCACATAGTGACATCAGTCTGTTTGGGGCAAAAGGAAGGAACAGTGAAGTGATGTGGCACAGCATGCTGTTTGTGTGTTCTCACACTGGGAAAATGCAAGCCAAACTACTTCAGCAATATTTGGCTGTAAATGGGTGCAAATAAGCCCGGAGTACATCCCTGCATGGCACAGAAGGCAAGTTGAAGTCACAACATTTTGGCCCTTCAGGTAGATATGCAACATCTATAGAGTTTCAGAAGATATTAACTGGGATAGGAAGAAAAATTATTATGCCCATCCTTTCTAATAAATGTCCTCATCTGAGGAATCATTTTCACTTTCTTTCTCTCTGGCTTAGTAAGTAAGCTATGAAACAAAAAACAGCTTAGAAGAAAGACAGGTAGAGAATTCCTACCAGAAAAAGAAAAATCTCTGGCCAAATCAAATTCTCAAAGTATTAGCTTATTGGAAAAAAGTAGGGAAAGCTATTGAAAAAAAAAAATCCTGACAGGAACATTATCACTATTTTGGACTATGTTTGCAGTGAATTTGGTATTTTTCCCTGTCAGCTGGGACTAGAAATGTTCAGATTGAAAAGCCTGCTAGGATTTAACTCCAAAATAATGATCTAAGCTCACGGCGTTAGGAGAACACCAGGGTTATTCTATATCTCCTCAACCACAGGCATTTAGAGCCTGCTGCAAAGACCGTCAGACAGCTTACACATTAGGCACAACATGGAGAAAGCTATCATGAGATTTTAATGCTGTCGCTTTGTTCCTATCTTTCTTTGTGGATCTGGGTACCCAGGTTTTCTGCAACTTAAAGGCATTATTTGAAATTAATTAAAAGCAGAGTGAAGATGATAATAAATGAAAAAACGAAGATGATAAATATGAGGGATAAAATCTTTTATCCCTCATAATTTAAAATAGGAAGTTCATAATATTGCAGTTGGTTTTCATGTATCAAAAGGTGTGAAATCATCCAGATCCTATTTACGTGATCCATGTTTAATTTTTTCCTATCAAATTTTGTGACTCTTGGATGCATATTTCCTCTCCATGGATTTTGAGGAAATAAACTTTAATCTGTACATTAAACAGTGTCTAATTCAGTTCAAAGTGTGAATAGTTTAGAAAACTCCATGTGTAGTAAAGAAAGAACGAAAACCCCAAAAATGTCCTTCTTGTATTGAGGTACCCAGAACTGGGCACACCACTTGAGGTGTGGCCTCACCAGTGCCCGGTACAGGGTATGATCACTGCCCTGGTCCTGCTGGCCACACTACTGCTGATACAGGCCAGGATACCTTTGGCCTTCTTGGGCACCTGGGCACACGCTGGCTCACGTTCAGCCAGCAGCTGACCAGCACCCCCAGGTCTTTTTCTGCCAGGCATCTTTCTGGCCACTGTGCCCCCAGCTTGTATCGCTGCGTGGGGTTGTTGTGACCCGAGCGCAGGACCTGGCATTTCGCTTATTGAACTTCACACCTTTGGCCTTGACCCATTGATCCAGACTGCCCAGATCCCTCTGGACAGATTATTAGAAATTAAATATATTCAAAGCAACCAATTAAGTAGTACTGTAAAGAAAAATGCATTTTTTTGGGTATAATAAAGAAACTAATTTCTTCAGAAGAGTGATTATAAATTTTGTCTTTATGATAGTGGCTGTTTCATGAATAATTGCCTATGCAGCTTTCTTTTCTCTTTTTGCAGCTTTAATAAAACTTCCTCACTAAGCATCTAGGGCTATGTTATACTGTAATTTTAGTTGAAACAATGCAATACAGTGAAGACAAGAAAACTTCTACTCCACATAAATACTTCAAACTTACACAAAAGGACAACTATTCCAGTCTTTACACAGTGCTCCACAATCTAATGTTTAAGAAGATTCACTATTTTCCATTAATTTGGTGTCTGCTTTGGACTCTTGCAGTGAAAAAAATATTTTATTTCCATTAGTGAATCCTAACATCTTTATCTGGTGACAGATTGTGAGGTAAGTAATGCAAATGAGTTTCTCTACCGAATGTTAATTGTTGGCCCCATTCTTCACAGTTAATTGTCAATGCAACTATTGAATTCAGAGCAGTAGCTACCATCAACAAGGAATCTGGCTTGCACCATAGGTAGCAAAGGTTCTGCCTTTTGCATAATGTGGCTATTTTGATTTCTTCCACTTTTACAGATAAGCTTTGACATTAAAAATATTTTATTTTATGGTATATATGTAAACAGCTCAATAATACCACTGCATCTCACATTGGTTTAGCTAAAACTATGCATATGCATTTCAACAAAGCTTGTATTTCTAGTTGTGATTTTCTAAATATGTAAACTGAGGTTCATTTATGGTACCATACTGCTCAAATACAAATATTTTTGCATCAATATGCTTTAAACTTTCTGGCATAGTTTTTTATTTAGCATTAGTCCTCAACCCTTTTTATTTGAATAGTATTTCTCTGAAGAGAAAAGACCAGTTTCTATTTCCTTGAGGTATTATTTATGGTCACAGACTTCACTGTAAAAATCTACTTTTTATGGTAGAATTTGTTATGCTAGGAGCAAGAAAGTATTACTTTCTCTTTGATTTTATTATAGTTTTCATGTAGATTTGAGACATGATGTTACAGAGCAAAAGGACATAGTGAGAAGAAGGACCAGGGAAATAAAACATCCAGTAAGATCTGCTAATCTGTGAATTGACTGGTTTTTGTTCACAGAAGGTGCAATGTAGTGGGAATTATAATTTCACAACTCTATGACCACACATAGCACAGGGAACATACTGAATCATAGACCTTTTTGTAAAGCACAAATACTTCTGTGTTTTGATATCTTAAACTAGGGTCCTGATTGCCTTATGGTAACTAGTAAAGTGTATATTAACTATATTATAAAGATAAATAAGGATTTGATGAAAGGGCAAGAAAATCCATAGATGTAATTATTGCATCTATAGAGATAATTACTGCATATACTCCTGTGCAGAGCAAATTATTGTTTGGTTTTCTGATGAACTGGAAGATTAGATGCTGATTAAACACTACATTTAAGGGTTAATTACTTTCATTTAAGCTACACACAATACCCCTTAGATCTTCACCACCTGAAAAACAGAGTTCTTTGCCTTAAAATAAAGTTCTACTTAGATAAAGTAAATTTAGATGAGATAGGGGAACAATCTGAGAACAGTTAGAAGTTCTTGAACAACTCATTTCTGTAGCTGGACCATAATTTAAATGTTCCTGACCCTATTCATTACAGTACAGACACTGAAAGGAAAAAAAACAACTTGGTGAAGGCTATAGACCAGCAAACGACAGCGGTCTAGTCTTGTTATGATTCGTACATCTACTTCTGAACTTTACAAGCTCCAAACACACCTAGTCTGTATTAAGTTTTTGACACCTGAATAACACTTTACTAGGTTTTACCTTAGTTTGGCATATTCTAATTTGTATTTATTTAAGGGAGTGTTTGTAACTACTCATTAAAGAGCCTGATCATTTGTTTGGTTTATAAGCAGAAGTATTTTATAATGATTCTAAACTGGAGTAATTGGGATGAGTTATTAGGGCTTTGTGTGTCCACAAGTTTAAACTGTAGTTAATTCCCCTGAGAGACTGCCCTGGGACTGCAGAAATACTAATTTTTCTGACCCTGTAGGACTCTTGAGCATCGTGTTATACTGGCCCCTTCTCATCTGAGGCACAGAGAAGAGTTGCTTGTATCTCAAAATGTTTTACACCAGCTAGAAGTGTCTTTTATGAAAACTAATTGACTGAAATATATATGAAGTAAAATTAAACACTGTCTTTTCTGGCCTTGAACTCCTTGAACTCTATAATATTGGACAATCCGATGAATAGAATAAGCTGGAAAGTTATCAGACGAGGCTATATATGTGTCCTGGAGTTTTTCTATAAGTGAAGTGCAGAGATACTGCAGTGTTCAGATGATTTATTTATGAGTTCTTTTAATCTAAATTGCACATGATTTGCACTTTGTTTGTGCCTGGTGCAGTTGGCATGTATCTGGAAATATTCACACATAAAAATGGGTAATTCTAAAATCAGTTAGGGAGATCAGAAAGCATAAAACATTGTGGCTTTGCCAAATATTGAAGTTTTAGATTCACATTTATATTTTGCATAAAAGGCAGATTAACACATGATAGACAGACACAGACATAATGAAAATAAACACTTAAAATTAGCTCTAAAAATATTTAATGTCATAACTGTGTACAGTCATTTTGAGAGCAGTTAGAAACTTTAGTCTAGCTTTTAGTAAGGGAAATGACTTAGAAAAGTAGTTCAAATGCTTTGAAGATTGAGATCCAGACATCTATTGAATGATCTGTATCACTGTAATTTAGAATACATGCCATATATTCCTCATTCTATGAAAATAATCATGTCTGGGTTCAATTATTCCTTCCTTTTTTTCCCATGTCAAATAATGCATAGTCAGCCGCTCAGGTTTATGCAGAACTTTGTGTTTTAATGAAAGTTGCATTTGCATAAAAGGGATTTATTTGCTAGCTGTGTGCTAGCTCAAATTCCGTTATGAACTTTAAAGGGCTTTGTTTATTTCATTGCAGTGAAGGACATTCCAGGAATCTTTTTTTCACTTTGCACAAATATCATGTTGCCCTCTTTAGTTCAGCATTTTGAGTCACAGCAAATGCTAGTAGTGACTATGATATTATAAAGAAAACATAGAAATAAAAGGCTGCAGGAGGAGAAAATTTTGTCCATGTATATGTGTCATATTTTTCAGGATATTAGCAAAACTTGTGGCAGTAGGTGAAGAAAACTTACACTGAAATAAGACTGAAACAATGAAGTGCATATCTGTTTTGATACTGCTCCAAGTCATGCCCTAGCTGTGGCCAAAAGTCTCTTTACCAGGGTTTATGGAAATTGAAAGAGTTTATCTGTCCTTTATCCCTTTAGCATTCCTAAGTACTCAAAATTCTTCCTATGAAAAATTTTTATTGAATAGAGACAAGTGTATGGCAGGAAGAATTGGCTTAAGAGTTCCTTCATAGCCAGCTTGCTGCAATGACTGCATGCAAATTAACTAAACCTGAAAAAAATAATGTCCTCTATAAATCACAGTCCAGCCACCTTTCTATTGAACAGTAGTTCTAAAAAACATACACAAATAATACAAATATTTACTGCTATCATTGGAAAGCAAAAAAGGAAAGAATTTTTTTTTTTTTCTAGAACTTGGAAGTTTTAGAGAGTTTTAGTAATGACAATTATCGCATGCTGACACTTCATGATACCACTGGGCTTGTTACCTTATTAGTTATTTTCCTTAAAAACTGTTTTTCCCTCTTTAATTTAAATATGTAGACAGAATTGCTTTGGTTTTGCAGATACATACCTGTATTTACATTGTATTTGCTCTTTAATAAATTCGTCTGAATGGTGTATGAGACAAAAATCAAAGAAAACATAAAACTAGCAATAAAATGTAAGTAGTTGTCCAGTGAAGAAGAAAGGCCAAACCCAAATAACAATCTAAAAGGGGTCCCAGGTCTACAATTAAAATGGTTCCCAAATAAATTATATGTTAACTAAATCAAAGGCAAAGTAAAAGAGGCATGTCTGTAGTTTATTAGCTAGAGAACAACTGAAGCTTTTTAGATTATGTAAATATCCTAGAGTTTTGAATTGGAAGCTAGGTACTCCAAAAACATACAGTAGTAGTAGTACAGGTGACCCTAGTAGGAACACACATTCTTAACACGTACAGAGCATACTTCAGATGAGAAAACTAGTGGGGTCCTACTTCAAAGGAAAAAAAAAACAAAAGAAGACACAATGTCAAATTTCCTCTATTTTTCATTCAGAATTGTTGACTGGTAAACTGAAAAAAAAAAGCCTCTAAAACCTTATAATGCTTCTGTTCTCTTTAGAAAGGTTTTCACCTTTAATTTTGCTACCTTTTCATGATCCTGAGAGTTTGCAAAATTTTGATACAACTAATTCCCAAATAGGGAAATATTTTTATTATTTTTCTCCAAATTCTTCTCTCATGTAGGGAAAGGTTTTGCATCAACAGGTTTTATAAATAATAAACTATGGAATTTACAGAGTTTGTATGACCTAGACATTAAAAAGAGAAGGAGAAGAAGCAAAAATAACACACTGGTATTTAAATGTGTTATGCTGCCTAAATGCTGCACATCTTTATGTAGAAAACTAGCAGCAGAGATTGAGGGCTTATGAAGCTGAAAGATGTGTATTTGAATACTGGAAAAATATGTGATTTAGTTCTGGCAGACAACTAGAAGGTGCCTTCTCTTTGTAACAGAAGGTGCATTCCACTTCTATGAGAAGTGCTTTATGTGGGGTATTACCATACACAAATTTGGTTTCTAGGTGATAAACACCCTAGTGATATTAGCTAGAAACTGAGCAAAGGAGAATTAATATTGGACACTGCTGTTGGTAAAAGATTTCTTCTTCTTTTCATGGATGTAATGAATTTACAAGCTTCACACTATGTGACAAACATGCAAACACTCTCCTCCTCCAAAAAACCCTCTAAGTAGTCAGAATAAAATATTTTATAAAATTATTTTCTGTCTTCAGAACTCTTATGTTTATTAACATTGATAACATGCCAAATTTTCTCACAATACTCAACATTTTAACACAGAAAATCCAAACAAATTCAAACGAATTTTTAATAGTGAAAAAAAATCCCCTACATGGAGGACTTTTTCAAAAGAACTGCTAGAGGGTCATTTTAATAAGAAGTGCAAAGCAGTAAGCTATCAGTATGGTAATTAAAATCAATGAGTGTCCATAACCATGCTTGAAGATGTGAAGAAGGTTAAAACTAATTAAAAACATCACAAAAGGTCTTTCTCTAACGATTGAAGAGATGCCTTGGTGGATAGCACTTTGCAACCTGATATCAAGGGAAAACAGGTTCAAAGGAATAGAAGTGTGTTATAAAAAGTGTAATTTTATTGCCCAGAGAGAAAGAAAACCTCAGACTGTTCAAAAATAACTTGATGTAGCTGGCATTCGAATATCATCAGTTCTTTAAACTTCTGAACCTATTTCTGCTGAAATAAATAAGAATGCTTATATTCGATGCAGAAGGCTGGGATCAGAATCTACTTTTCCTGTTCCAGAAGGTGATGGAAATATAAAAGATAATTTAGGTATTCGTTTTCCAGATTGAAAAAAAAAAAAATTGCGTTTTGGGACCTCAGAATAATTTGAGAGGTCGTTTTCTGCAAACTAGACAGGTTTGCCTGAGATTAAGGGCTTTTAGCCGTTTGCGTTTATGTTCTCTGTTTTACAGTAGGAATAATATTATGTTTAGCATGCTCTGTTCATCATCACTGTAGAGAATAACTGGACAAGATCACAATTAATAAATAGTCAAGAATTTAAAATTAATATTTTCCCCAGGCCTTCTATTGCTCGATTTAGTGTGGGGATTGTGATTTCAATTAAAAAAAAAAAAGTAAATTATAGATAAAAGTAAGAGGTTATATTAGGTGGATTAAAGAGTTTAAAAGTATTTTTAATCCCATTTTGATCCCACTGAATAAAGAGTAAAACTTTACCACTTACTATAACCCTTTTAAGTTGGGAACTATCTTGAAATCTTAGACTAATCATTGACAGCTTTCTCTTTATTATATTTTTTAACTCCTCACATTTGGAAAAACTGAACATGAATTTTATCTTTTATTTTATTTACAAACCACTACTCAGTCAGTAAATTCAAAATCTGGTTTCTGCAGAAAGCCTCAACCATAACTCTTTTGTTTTCATCCCAACAGTGTAACAAAATTCATTCCTTCTCCAAGCAGAGTACAGAGCTGCTCCTGAAAAAATCACATCTACCAACGCTAGTCGTAAGGATGAGTTTTGTTGCTTTTTATTCTGTTTGACCTTACAGTCCTCACAGCTGAAAGAGATTCACATGTGGATCCAATTCCAGCTTGTGCATCATCTGAACTGTTTACTGTGTTCTGGGCAATTACAGCTGTGCAAACCCAGTGACGGCATCGGGGGCACAGGTGCAAACAAGGGACTAATTTGGCCTGCAGAACTTGTATTATTGGTGATAATAGATGAGATGGAAAGGCGCCAACTTGATTCTCAAGTCACAGACCGAGTACGCAGGTCTGAAAAGAATATCCAAGTGTTTACTTAAATGGGAGAATATGAGATAAAAAAACTTTCATAGACAATAAATATATTCTCAGGGTATTTTTTCTCTTTTCTTCCTTTCGCAGACTCATTTTCTAAAGTAACAATGTACCTGATTAAATCAAGTGAAAATGCTAATGTATTAACCCTGTGTCAGGAATGCATCAGCATAATTTTTCATCATACTATGGAATGAAGTAAGAAAGTGAAAGTCAGAAACCATTTTGTAGAAATGCTACTGGCCATGCATGTTTTTATCATCAAATAAAGAAAATTTAGGCAAAGTGTGTTTTTATGTAGTGGGTTAATTCCATCATTTAAAGATAGTGAGTATTGTTTATAAAGGCGGAGATAATTTAAATAGTCAGGACAGACAAAGAAAAACAATCGAAGAAATCTTGTGAAAGGAGAAACATTTTGGTGGTATGGGTCAGTTTGCTGATTACACTGATTATTTAAATCTGTAAAGATTTGACTGGCTCTACGCTTGGGACAGCATTGTCTTAACGAAATATCTAGGGTTTCCAGACATTTGGGGTTTTATGAACTCAATCCAGTCTTTTTTCTTTTATTTTCTTTTTTCTTTCTTTAAAATGCAAAGCCCATTATACTTTGTTTTAGTATAGATATTGGATAAATGTTTGCATTCCTTTTCTTTTTACTCTTCCTACTTGCCTATATTTGAGTTTACTACGACAAATATACATTGAAATAAGGTCCAACTGCTTTTATTCTTCCTTTTTGAGATAACTAATAGTAAATTTTGCATTGAACTAATGAGATAGACACATCTGAAAATTTATTCATTTTAATTACTCTTTCTTGTAGATTTAACAGGTAAGTAGAAAGCATCTTTACATTGAAAAATCTTTATCTCAAATCCTGATTTTGCTCTCTTGGTGGTATTGACCAAACACTTTTTTAAGCAAAGCTTCCAAATCATGGTGCTGGCTGAAATAATATATTGCAAGGCAGCAATTATATTTGAATGAAGACAATTCCTCTGAAATTCAGTTAATATGTTGCAAATGGGATTTTCATAGGCTAAATTCATTTGGAATCCAACATTTGTATTATTGGGTCATTTAGTTGGAATTGCCATAAATTAAAACAATACCATAAACAGTAAATGTTAGAGAAAACCACTTATTTGCTGCAGCCCCAAATTAAAATGCAACACTTAACTCACCACAGCAGTTTTCACCAAATGTATTTCTGAAAAGAATTGTTTGTTTATTTTATCACATGCTTTCTGGCATAATATAACTCCTATATCATATAATTTGTTTTTTCAGTCAAAAAAGTGTTATTAACAGGTGTGAAATAATTAAGCTGATAAAGCAAGTTCTAAGGTGTCATAATAATGAAAAATTATGAAGCAGTCCTTCCTTACAGTGCAGTAATATACTTGGATAATTTAACAAGTTGGTGTTGTTGTGTCTGCTGTGCTCATATAAAGAGTATAATTTATGCATACTGGAGTACGTAATCATCCATGTTCCTCTTGCTAATTCAAGGTGATTTATTCTGTTTGAAGGAAGACCTGAGAAATTGTCTTTCTTTTGAATCTTCGTCTGCCAACTTCTTCTATGGGACTCTCAAGCTGAAGCAAATACTTAAGGGTGGGAGACCACCCTCATTTTGCAGCTCCTGCCTTAATTTATGAAGTCATTCCCAGCTGGTTAAAGTAATAAAGTAACAAAATATGTGGAAGTGTCTGGACATTCATTGGGTGCATTCTGGATGATTCAGATTCTATTGAATATGAGGTTACCTTGATGTTACATTGAAACTAAGGTCTGAAAAAGACATTTCTGGGTATATTACTCAGGTGAGATAACCATTTGGATATTAGAAATGGCTAAAATGGTTTAAATTCCTGATCCGAGATTCAATTTAGTCAGTTAAATTGTTCTGATTTAGTTAAGTTTCTACTTGGTCAACTTGGAAATTTACATATATATATATTTGAAATCTTAATTCTTCCTGAAAAAAATTATCTACAAGAGAAACATTGCAATGGACTAACATAGCAGTCAGTTCTTTCCCCTGGTAAGTCTCTTTATTTCTACCCGCTTTTAAGCAAGCAAAAACAATGTTATGAATTTCTAGACTGTATGAATATATACAGAATCTGCAAGAATCACAACATCTCTGTCTCTCTCTCACACCACAAATATTCTAAAGGAATACTTTATAAAGAAGGATTTTTTTAAAGCTTTATGCATTATGAAGAGCATTTTACTGATTGCCTTATTGAATTTGATGACATTTCTAATGTGTCTAATTCTAAACTAGTTAGTTTCTTAGTGTCTGATGCAGCTGGCATGTGTCTGGAAATATTCACAAAGTTCTAAACTACCTGTTAAGGTGTATTGATTTACCCTTGTGACCTGGTTATTTTATTTTTTCATGATGCTAAACACAAAGTTAATTATAGAATTCTATTTTTAACATGTTTGTAGCTTGCTCTACTGAAAACAGTAAAAAATCTTCTATTTGGCAGGTTATTTTTAAATATCAATATTTTCACAAGCCAAGTTTTTCTGCTGTTCCTGCAGATGGGAAGAACTACAATGGCAGAACTTTAAAAAGGACTTTTCTGTATGCCCACAGAAAATGTTTTCTGGAAAAATAAACATGATCGTAAAAAAAATTAAGCCAAGGACAAAGGCAAGAACAAATTTGAGATGGAACTTTGCTTCACTGAAGACTCTAAAGAAGTTGAGTAAGTTTCTACACATATATAATGAGAAATAAGGGAGAGAAATTTCACCTCCTGTTTCAAAGAGGAGGAAAGAACATTAATACAAGAGGATATGGCTGTTAACACTACTTTACTTCAGTTGCAAATCTTCAAAAAGGGCATATGAGATATATGTCAGGACAATCCACCCATTTGTTTTATTAAAAACAGTCAAGAAATGTGTTTGCCAAAACAGACTGTGGAAGTTGTGCCACATGACTAAATCATTAGTGATGACTCCACTTTTAGCAATATGCAGCACTTCTGAAACAAAATATACCCTTGAATTTCAAAACAGTAAAGGGTTGTGCTCTATTTTTATCCTCTAACCTTTTCTAATGTAATTTTTCTACTTCAAAAGTGTACTGTTGCCTTAATTCTAAGCAGTTTAGCTTAATTAGGAAGTGATATGGTTGAATTGCATTGTAGTTAGAGGATGATATTAATTCTCCTCAGCCCATCATTTTAAACGATAAACAGAGGGGAAAAAATAGCAAGAACTATTTGCAAAAAGGATTTTTCTCTGTTTTTATTGGAAGAAAATTGACCTTGTGAAAAGCAACAAAAAAAAAGTTAAATAAAAGAAAGGTTCTATAAACCTGCCTTATGGACAAGCAAAGCTAACTTCACGTGGCTATGTACTATGAAAGCGAAACACATAATAGAGGTGTCAAAAATTAGACATAGATGAGTAACGAGCAAAATTACATGAATCAAATTTTATTAATTTTAAGCAGAGAAAACAAATAATTAGCTTCAAAGATACTACTATGATGGGATGTGGGTAACCAGTACCTGAACTACCCTGTACAGTAACAGAAATCTTTACAGATTTCAGTTACGTTAAATACAAAGAAATGTTTTTTGTCAATTTCGTTGCTTTAAAATTCAAAGAATGGAATCCTTTCTTTAATCTTCAAAGTATATGATTTTTTTTTTTTATTTACCATCATACTGGTGGAGAAAACCTTTGTTTTTCTGGTGAGGAGATCAACAGGAGAACAGGAGAAGGCATGCAAACTGACATCTTTGGAACTAGCTAACAATGGAATA
Organism: Oreocharis arfaki; assembly: GCA_013398015.1. Lineage (NCBI taxonomy): Eukaryota > Metazoa > Chordata > Aves > Passeriformes > Paramythiidae > Oreocharis > Oreocharis arfaki. Next base: position 96,940 of record VZRR01004100.1, on the reverse strand, counting down.
TCCACTACTTTACCCCGATCCCTCTACAGCAAACAGAAGCTCCAGCTCAAATGGCAGTGCTTGTAATCAATCACAACAGCCTCTATACAAACTGTATCACTGAAGAATGTCTATTGATATGACAACACTGTGACTCACTGATGCCTCTAGTGTATCTTTGACTGAACTTTATTTCCTCCTTTTTATTTCTTTTACTGAATTTCCTTCACTAGACTGATAGTTTCACATGGGGTTATTCATGTTAACCCAGCAATTCTGACAGCAGGGTAAATTTCATTTGAGATTATAGAATTACTAAACTAACATGTTTATTTCATTTGTATGTTATATCTTTATTAGCATAAAAATTTTCCTAATTAAGGAGAAGTTCAATAAAAGTATTTCATATCTGTTCATTGAAAAAATAAACTAGATCTCTTTTTCTTGGGTCTATACGCTTTGTAGTTTAAGCTTTCCTTTTACCTTGTAATTATCTTAAACTGTTTGCTGACAGCATTTTAAAGCTTAAATAAGAATTCTCTTGCTTTCTCTTGTCCTTCTTTGTTTTCATGAAGGAAATATGCTTGCCATATGAAAGGAATAATTCGACAGACAGGTTACAAAAATGAGATGTTTTTCATCTTGCAAATGCAAAAGAGAAATATTTGGTTCTCAGTTTCTCTAAGAACTGGAGTAAAACTCCTAAATTTGACGAGTTCTGAGAACTAGGAGTTTTACTACTATTAGATATCTAGTGAGATATCGGTGACCAAGTCAAAAGTGTTTCACTGGTTCTCTTTTTGATGATTAATTTGGAAGCAATAAGTCAATATTTATTTTAATACATTTTTAATGTATTTCCAATACATAAGTAAACAAGCAATTCTTTATGTAAAACCACTAACAGAGATACTGGAGGTTATCTGTCTTCTGTGAGATGCTCTACTTCACAGGGAAGATCCAAGTAAGTAATTAAGTACAGCTCCATAGAGTGAAAAATACCTGAAATTTACCTCTGTCGTATAGGACCTGTGACTTTGTGAACAAAGAGTCTTTAGAAAACTGATTGTAATGAGGAATTCCACTGAATGCAAGACAAGGAACGCCCACTGATGTCCGAAATAATAATATGCACAAGATAGCCTTATTTTTACCCATTCTATGCCTCTCTTTGAATAAGTTCTTTCAACAGTCAGCATACACATTTTAAAAGAAAACTTAAGTGCAAACAAAAATATTTCCTTAGCATAAGTGCTTTTGGCTTTAGGATTTATGAATTGTAATCACCTTATGAGTTATAGTCCATTAAGACCTACACTAAAATCCTCTGAGTATAGTCTAAGACTTTATAATAGCAGGTTTATGGTTTATTCTTACCTGCACATGAAACTGGGATTTTGTACAATAATGTAGCAAATATTGTCATAACAAGCAAAATAACTAATATCTTCAATCAAAAAGAAGCCTTTTGGAGCTTTTTCCCCCTTTGATATAATGTAATAGTCTGTACTACCCTGCTCCTTCTAATGATTATGGAGTGGACCATGGAGAGAAATCTGTCCATTCACTGACAGCTGAAGTGGAAACCTTTGAGTCTTATACCAGAAAGGAATACAAATGCTGAATCAAATTAACAGTTCTATGTGCTCAATGTCTGTGTCTAATCTTTTATGACAGCTGGTACCTGACAGTGAGTTATTTTACCTAGTCTCTGCTTCACTAGCTGTTCAATAAGCCTTTTCATGGAACTGAGATTTGCTGAGTAATACAGTTCTCCTATCTTGGCTTTTTATTCTACTGTAGAATTGAGTTGAAACTATTTCCATTTCTATCAGCGCCATACAGATTTGAAAAGAAACAATTGTGTTGTGGCTGAAATACTGGTAGAAGGTCACCTAGGGTAAAAAATAAGTTTAGGCAGTCAAACCTCCTACAATGCAATTACACTCATCACAAGCAAGGGGGAATGTGAGGGGGAAAAGAAAAAAAAAAATAGAAAGAGAAACCAGCTCATTTCTCTAAGTCACTGTGATGGGAATGGCAAAAGAGTAAGTACTGTAGATACAAGTACAAAAACAGACTATCCCAAGGGGTTAGAGAAGAAAGACCTAAATGTAAAGTGCCTGAATATGTGATCTGTTTTCCAAAAGGTTCAGCTCCTATTGAGGTTAGTAAAAGCTATGAAGCTGCTTAACATTTTTTAAAAAACAGCCTGTTGTTTTCTTTGTTAATTATGACTACCAAAGCATATTGTCTTTTATATTTCTACCCCGTAGTATAGTCAGATCAGAAAATCTATGAAAGTTTTCCCTAGTTTCACATGTCAGTAGTGGTAGCACCAGGAGCAGAATTTACAGCAAGGTCAAACATATAGCAGTGCTCATTAGTAGATTTTCAAGTGTTTCACAAAGTGACAGAATCCTCTGAATATCTAAATACAGTGAAAACCACAGCTTGGTTGTGTTCTGTTGAAACAGCTGGCTGCATCTGTAGTGTGCTTTGCTCTTGGTTTTTAAAACTGTTAAGCTTCTTCCTTCTTCTAGCTTTGCTTCTCCCTGATGCCTTTGTTAGAGGAAAATATGTGGGTAAATTTTGTTGAAAAAGACAGAAGAATCTTCACTTAATCACTCAAGAAAAGAATAAGAAGGGAATATTTTTCATGAATAAGTAATTAGGCTCCTTTAAATCACCCCTTGCTTCCAGCTTCCTAAGGATAAAAGCTATGGGCTTGTATACAACCATGTAGGATATAACAAAATACACCAAAAAGTCAGAATACTCATTAATAGTACATACTAAAAACGTAAACTCAAAAAAATATATCAATTAGTACTAAACTAGGCAAAATGTAAGAGAATGTTGGGAAAGTCAAGTTTAAGATCAGTGATGTAAAGGAAATTATGGTAGCAGCCATGCATGTGTGGCAAGAAATGCAGACAAGTCTAACCTCTTTGCAGCAGAAAGTCATTGATATGAAAGCTAAACCCCGGAGATCTTTTATTATTGTAGGAATATATTAAATGAAGGAAGGCCTCTGTAAATTTATGTGATAGATAAATAAATAAAAATGGGTTGAGAAGGAACAAACAAAACAACTGACTGGAAATAGAAAGAATTCACACAACTGACCAAACAGCTCCTCAAATTCCAGAGTGACTATATTTGAAATACAATGTACCACTAGAATGCACTTATTTGGCTTTTAGGTTAAAGCTAATCTGCATCTGGCTGCTTAGGCCACACCAATACTAAAAATGGCAGCACCGCTGAAAGTTTCTGGGCGCTGGTACATGATCCTCTATGTTGTTCAACTCTTAGAATATACTTTTTGCCTATGCCCACTGCTGCTGTCTCAAATGATCAGAGCCAGTGCCTTGACAGTTAGGAATTTCCAGGGACAAGTACTAATGGGCTGTTTGCATACATATACCCTGATTTTGAAACTGAGAAAGTATCCTATCATAGAATGCTGACATCATTTAAAAATAGAATTAGTGCTGGAAGGTGTAATTTCAGGCCTGCCTTCAATCTTGTAGATGCATTCAATCACATTTCTAGGCATTGCTGTGATATCCATAGGGAAAATAAAAGAGTTTCTTAACCACTCAAGATCTGCTTCCCATGCAGATTATACCCAGTATGATAGATAGAAAAATCACATGTATCTGATCCGTGACACATTTGCCCATACCAGAAAAAAGTTAAATTTCATACAGGTCCTCACAGGTAGAGATTTCCATAGATTAAGGGGGTTTGCAGCCTTAGAAGATGCAAATGGAAGTCACCAGGCAGGAAGACTTTGGAAACCATCCATGTGTATCTGACATCCAGTTTGTAGTAAGGTAGTTTCAGCTGGAGGAAACTAATTTTCGGAGACATCCTCTGAGGATATTATGTACATGTGTAACTTCTACTGGCTAACCAGCCTCAGGGACCTAACAGCAAGCCTGTCCTACAATTCAGTATTTCCAAATGTTACTGGAAAAGTGTTTAAAACAATTGTTAGATAAATGTTGACATTTTCAGTGAGCAATCTCGTTGTTTCTCTCTGAAGGTAATTCCTTTACTAATTGCTACTTTTACATTACTTAGAGGGTGTAAATGTTACTTTCACAAGTAACATTTGCAGATATCGAGTTTTTATAACTTCTAGTTTGAGTTCTCTAAATAACTTTAAAGTTTTGTGCATAATTGCAAACCTAAAAAAAAAAAAAAGGCACTTGGCAGCAACAGAAAAAAGTAAAGAAATTATATAATTTTAAATTTACTGTAGTATATAAATCAGAATCAAAGCATATGTTTGTGGTATGTTTAAGAATATAGATGGTTACTCTTGCTATGAACTCTATGGACTGTCTCACTCTGAAAACATTGGCATTCTATTATCTTTGATAAGAATTTATTAACGTTTACCTGCACTGGTATTCTGTATCAGGAGGAGCTGATTTGCTATAATCCCTGTAAGGAAAGCACTTAGACTCTGTGAAACACCATTTAAAATGTTATGTATCAGGTAACACTGTGAAGAAAGAGAGGATAGTGTAGATAATCTCGTGACACTTAAGATGCTGGAAACCCTACTGCGCTCTGTCAAATGGTTTTATGATTAGGGCACAGCATGCCAAGCAGATCCTGTCCATGTGAAGCTTTGCCCATTTTGGCAATTTAAATTATTATACGATCTTCTTAAAAAACCACTCTCTGTACATTATTAATTCTATCAAACCAAAAGGATATTCGTATGTAGGAAAAGATCCGGTTCAAAACCATCTTACGAACCTGAAGGGGCACAAGTGAATGAGATCTGGTGAGATTTCTGGATAGATCCTGAGGGGTCTGGTGGATGATGCAGTTAAAGTGCTATCCATCATATTTGAGAAATCATGGTAGTCCAGTGAAGTTGTCACTGACTGGTGAAGTGGAAATATAGCCCTCATTTTTACAAAGCAAAAAAAGAAGACAAGGGGAACTCTGGGACTGTCAGTTTCACCTTCATGACTGACTAGATCATGTAGCAGATCATCCTGAAAATTGTGCTAACAATAACATGGCTTCACTAAGGGCAAACTGTGCCTGACAAATGACAAACTTGGTGGCCTCTACAATGGGATTACAGCAGTGGTGGATAAGGGAAAAGCAGTTGAGGTCATCTACTTAAATTTGTACAAAAAAATTGACACTGTCTCGCAAGACATCTCTGTCTCTAAACTGTGAAGACATGGATTTGACAGGTGGATCAATCAGTAAGTGGGTAAAGAATTGGTTGGATGGTTGCCCTCAAAGCACTGTGGTCAACAGCTTGGTGGTGAGTGGTTTTCGGCAGAGGTTTGTATTAGGACTGGTGATGTTTGACATCTTGGTCAGCAGCATGGACTGTGGCATTGAGTGCACCTCCAGCACACTGGAGGGAAGCGACACCATCCAGAGGGACGTTGTCATCCAGTGGGTCTGTGTGAACCCCATGAAGTTCATTAAGTACGAGTTAAAGGCTCTGCAAGATGAAGAATGGCTTCAAACTGAAAACTGGTAGTTTTAGACGAGATATTAGGAGCAATTCTTTAGTGGGGTGAAGCACTGGAACCGATTGCCCAGAGACACTGTGGATGCCCCTCCCCTGTAATTGTTTAAGGCCACGTTTGGATGGGGCTTTGAGCAACTTGCTCAAGTGGAAGGCATCCCTACCCATGCCAGGGTGTTTGGAACTCTGTGATCTTTAACATCTCTTCCATCCCAATGATTCTATATGATTCTATATGTGAACTTCTTTTAGATAAATGCAAGGACATGCAGAAAGAATAATTGCCTCTATTTGGTAGCTACCAAGAACTACCTTCCCTAGCCCTCTGTTACTGTCAATGACTGAATTTATCCTGGAGCCAAGTGAATTTTGCAACACAACACAGGCCTGAAAGCCAGACTGGATGTGCACTCTGGCACAGACAGAACCAGCCCTACTCTTTTGGCTGAGCCCTCAAAGGTCCATCAGTCTTATGATCAAGAACAGTAATACTGTATCTAATATTTCCAGTTAAAATGCATTGCAAAAATTCCAAAATAAATATATTATTTCTTAGGGTGAAATAGAAGATTTTTTTTTTTCTTTCATTGGTTGGCCTTCCATTTTATGCTAAGTAAGAAACAATTTTTCCAGTCACACTTTAGCAGTAGAAACACTCCTCTAAAAATAAGCACACGAAAAAAAATGCCTCAGTGTCAGAAGTGGATTTACAGAGTGGAAAACTACAAAGACAAATATCGGTGGAACTGATACATTTCTTGACTTTTTAAAAAAAAAAGGATTAAAAATTATAAGTCTAACTAAAACTGCTGCTCAAGAGATCAGAGATTTCTGTGTTGGTCTGCTTTCCAAAGATGAATGAAGCTCATCTGGACATTCACTTGAAATATACTGGGCATTTCAGATTACAATGTCAAGTCATATTTCTACCAGTGCTTTGTACAGGTCATTACTTCTTTTCTGTCTTCTCTCATTTTAGTTTCTTCCTTTCAAACTGAGTTTTTGAACCATTAGATATGAGTCTCACTGTGACAAATGTGTGTCTGTTTCTGATTAGAAGAACATTACTGATAAAATGAGGTTAAAATCAGAATAATAATCTCTGAGGCTGTAAATATTTCATATCATATGAGATGTATTCTTCATTCCAGCTTGACTTTTGTCTTGATGTTAAATCCTGTCAAACTCCTCTACAATTTTGAATAAAGTACTTCTGTCATTAAGTTTCTCTCTGAAGAAAATAGCAGTATATTTTAATGTTTAAAGGTTTAAATTACCTACTAAGCAAAAGGAATCCATGAGCTATAAGAACTTTACCTTGCTAATTCCATGAGGGCATAGCTACTGAGTGAATGAATTCTCAATGTAATCTTATCACACCTCAAATTTCATAAACTACTGACTTGCTAAATATTCCTTATTGAGTGGTTTAACCATTTCCAAGCAAATTTTACTGATACATGTTTTTTTATTCAGCTTTTATAGGCTTTTGTCTGCAAATAAAGATTATTTCACTTTATTTGATTTTATTCTATTATTTACATAATTATTATATTTAATGTGAATATGTGTTGCATATGTAGGTGACTATTGGTACTTGAAATAAATCTATTTTTTGCATATATCACTTAAAGCACATTTGTAAGTATCCATTTTGCATGTAAACTCAAGACTTTTAGGACCTCCAAATTTGGGGTTCTCTCACTGAGTGCTTGAGATTCATAAGATGCTTCATCACATTTTGTATCTCTGGAAAACTGAGCCACAGATGACAAAGTTTCATCTGCATTTGATTTGACCTCCCTTGGATATATTGATCAAAGAAAGTTTTCTAAACTCGGTCACTGATACAGTTTAACCATTAATGCTAGTTTGCATTGGTTCAAAGTCTATGATCAGAAATAACAGAAAACAACAGAAATCTTTTATAGGAATAGAATTCCTCTAAAAAAAAAGAAAAAAAAATCAATATATGAAGAGCAAATGGCGACAACCCAGTCTGAAGGCAGAAACAATAGATAGGACATTAATAGGTGAGAGAGAAGAGATGGTGTTCTTTGGTTCTTGCTCTTTGTTTCTGAGAATCTTAAGTTACCTAGACTGAGAATCGTTGATTTCAAATTAAACACCCAAAGCAACTGAGACATAATTAACTCAGTAGAATAAACACTTTAGATAAAGTAATCTACCTTTAAAAGAGTCTGAAATTTCTGTACCAGGTATCCTCTAGACTTCTTATAAGATGTAAAAAAAAAAAAAAAAAATTGATGTATTTGTGGGTCAGAAACTAAACCAAACCAGCTTTTAGCCTCAAAGATTTCTGCTAAAATATAAGCAAACAAACCCCATATATAAATGTGCTACATGCTTACACAAAATACATGCTAAAACTTATCTTTATGTACAAACCTATCTCAGTCTTATCTGCAATAGAACTACTGCTGCAACTCAATCGATAATCTGATCAAAAATGCAATACTAGAGCAGTGTGATTATTTCAGTCAATTTACATTCGAAGAATATGGTTCTATATCTTTACTTTCTCAATCATTTTCATCTGAATATATTAGAATGGAATTTCTATTCTTCAACTCCAATTTCTGGTTTATGGCCTTCTGATCTTGAACACTGAAACATAAGTATCTATAAAACAACAATAAATTCATACAAAGAACTCCAATTGCAGCAACTGAAATTATTAAAAAGAACTTCAGTATGAAGAGCTAAAATCCCAGGAATGTGCAATACTATGAAAATCTTTCAAATATTTTAATTTTAAAAATTTTTAATCATTGACATATTTAGATAATCTGAAAGATTATCTAAATCTGTCAATGATTAAATTTAAATAGTTTTAATTTCTTTTTTTTTTCAGGGTTTGTGGTAAGCATGCCACCACTAATAGTAGCTATATTATCATACAATTATCTTTGCTTGTCTCTATGAAATATGTCCTTCTGGGAATAAGGAAACTAAAATAATTCTAAAATTAGGAAATCTATAATTAGAGGGTTTTTTTTAAAAACAGAACTGTTATATTACCATAGTTGATATTAAAATATTACTATTAAAGTGGTTTGTGGAACTATCCTTACACTTCTAGCATAAACTTTGCTTTTCTTACTTTAAGTCAATGACACTGTATTATCTGCAGCGGATCATGCAAAACTTACCTTTATCTCAAATTTAAGTGCATATTTCATTTTAAGCATGGTTACATTACATTTTACTTGCATGTTTTCAAGAACATTTTCTAAATATTGTCTTGAACTTCTGTGAACACTTGGAACTAAATTCAAACTATATATCAGATAATAGCAGTACGACCTGCAGTGAATTTGAAAGACAAATTCACTTGGATGTGCTGTTGTGACTATTTATATATAAAGCTTCAGGCCCATGAAAATGACTTCTGTCCTACTGATGAATTTAGCATCTTGTCTATGGAAATAATGAGAACCAGTAAGTAGCTCATTCAGTGTTAGATTATATCTAAATGTGAACAAACACATCCAGGAAGACAAAGTATTAAGATACTGTCCAAGGCAGAAACTTTAATGGTAAAAATAAATATTTGATAGAAAATTCAGCTCTTGCCTCCCTAATGTTAGAAACAATATATCAGTAGATTATACAGATATTTCCAAAAGCTTTAGATTCTTTGAATGAAATTACATAAATTGTAAGAAGGATTCTACTACAAGATAACCCACACTTAATCAGATAATTTATTGAGTAAACAATAATTAGCAAAAAGATCATTAGAAAGGTTTTATGATATTAATTTCATTCTCCTTAATCCAAGGTAGATAAAAGAAAGAAGCTCTATGCATATATGGATTTAAGGAAAATTAGATACCAATACCCTTAAGTCAGATCTCATTTGGACTGCCAGGAACCCTGTAAACTTCAACAGAGTCAAAAGCAAAGTCCTGTCTCAGGGCAAAAAGTCTTTGCATCAAAGCAGGCAGGAGATTGCTTGGTGAGGGAACAGCCCTGAAGAAAAGGCCCTGTGAGAGCGGCTGAATGTGTGCCAGCAGCATACTCTGGCAGCAGCAAAGGTCAAGATCTTCCCAGGCTCTATGAACTGAAACACAGCTAGAAGATCAAGGTGAGTGTCCATCCACCTTTCTACCCAGCACTTGTCAGATCCATTCTAAACGCTGTACGTTCTTTTGGGCTGCCCAATACAAGATGGGCATCACGAACTGGAGTGGGTTCAGCAGAAGCCACCGAGGTGACCAGAGCTGAGCACTTGCTCTGTCAGGAGAGAGTTTGCATTCACCCTGCAGAAAAAAATACCAGCAGGAGACCCTGCAGGATCCACTCTTCATGAGGATGTTCTCAAGAAAAGAGCCAAGCTTGCCACAGCAGAGCTTTGAGAGAGAATGAGTGATGACAGGCATAAAGAAGAGAGCTAAATATAAAAAGAATCTTTTAGCTGTAGGGACAGTCAAATACCAGAGACCAGTGAAGCTCTGCATTATCCATCCTGGGAAGTTTTCCTGTGACTGGATACAGTCCTGTGCAACCTGGTCTGATTTCATAACTGATTCTGCTTTGGAGTAAAAAGTTGCTCTAAAGATGTCCCTTCTAAACTTGAATTACACTACTCCAAGATTTCAAGACCAAGAACTAGCCTAATTTATGTGGACTAAAAAATTACTCTGTATAAGGAAAACTACTTATTTTGTTTAATTTCTTCTTCAGCAACTAAAGAAATACGTCAGTTATTCTTGCACAAAACAATTTTTATAGCTATGTGCAATGTGAAGAGGTTAGTGAATCTGTTTACTTTGAATAGATGTTGAAAAATCAGATACTTGTTCAAAAAATTTGAAATCTTCCTCTTTTTTGTCTTGGCAGCAAGAGAGCTCCCCGCTGTTCCTTTGGCAACACTTGTCAGTACAGTAGGGAATGATTTAGATTTTCTGTTTCATCTAAAAAAAATCCCCAAATGTTAAATTTCAAATATAATTTTATAGAGGTCCAGTTTCTGCTTTCATAAGTGACATGAATATTTTCATTAAGAAAAGTTTTTTTTAACTAGTACAGTGTTCTCAAAAAGTGAACAGTATGTATTACAGTGAATATTAATAAAAATGAAATTCAAAGGTTGTATAAGAATGAGACACAAACCTTTGCTTCAGGAGTATTCCTTTTGATGCTTGATTCAATATTGAAAGACATGACAGAAGTTCTCCTTCTAGGAGGCAAGAAAGTAACTTAAATTTTGAATGTTAACATGTGGCAAGTAATTATGTATGTGCGTGGGTGAGGGAATGTCCAGAACTGAAACTCTGAATTCTAAAGCAGAGACCTCATACTTGCTATCTGAAATGGGTAGAGGCTGGCTGTGAAATTCAAAGGCTTGCGTAAACAATAATAGTATGTCCTGAGCCACCAGTTAGGGAGGTTATCACATATAATGCTTCTGCACATCGACTATTTAAAATAGAAAAAACTGGTGTTTGAGGCCAAAATAAGAAGTACACTCAGAGGAAAGACCCTAGAAATCAGAGATCTGTACGGACATGAAAGTCAAGGTGTTTTCAGGGACCTTGGCCGGTGTGACAAGTAGCACTGTACATGTCTATATTGAGCATCCTTCCGGCAGGGAAGGGAAGCTGAGACCTGATAAAAACAGTGCTGTGGTCTACTGAATGAGTGTGCAATGCAAATAAGTGGGGTGAAAGCTTTAATCTTGTTGGTTCTCAAATACCCCCCATTATCTAAATCTAATACGGGCTGTCAACTATTCTGTCTTGCCTGTGACGTCCTAATCATGTTTTTTTTGATTTGGAAGTAAGTATGAGATGAATATTTATCAAATTAAAATTATGGAAATATTGTTCAAGACCGCTCATAATTTTGAATGAAAGTTATAAAATTTATGAATTCATTATGTTAAAATACAGTAGTTTCAAAATCAAAAATTTTGATTTCTGTTTACTCTATATAGTTAAAATCTAAGAGAAGAATATTTTTTTAAGTTCTTTGGAAGGCATGTATACTTTAGAATCACAAAGCTGAATCAAGACCTATCTTCATTTGAAGAAGTGATAGTGAGGGTATTTTGCATTTTTTTGTTTATTTTAGAAGACTGCATCAAAACCATTTCCTTTAGAGGACTCTTTCAAGAGAATACCATTGCCATTGCTGAATATTCACCAACGTGAGCACTCTGTTCACTCATAAACACATCAACCTAGACAGTCAAGAGTGTGTATGAAGGACAGCTTTCTGTATACACAGAAAAGAACTGGAAAGATGCAAAAACCAAAAAACCAACTCCATAGACAATCCTAAGGCCATGATGTCATAATTACAGTTAGAAGTCGATAGGTAGAGCTATACATAGTTAGTTATTCTCCTTTCTGGAATGCAACTGAGTTTTTCACATCCAAGAATATATGTGTTGGTACAGAACTTCATAAGCATCTTGATCATTACAATTAATCTTTAAAAAAACCCTTGGGATTCAAGGTAGAACATCTACTTTGTGAATTCTCCATGTTAAGCTGAAGTGTTTAAATGTTTGATGAAGGGGAAGGAAAAAAAAGTGCCTGAATAAAAGCCAGGTAAAGTTGGTAATGTGGCAAGTACCACTCAGCAGTAGCAAAAACTCCCCTTGGAATGCAAAAGAGCAGTTCAGTGGCAAGGACAAAGGCTGCTCTTTTCCATGGACCCTGTCTGCCTGGTCTTTACGGAAGATTCATCTTCCTTTAGGATTTTGAGATCTTCTACTGCTTCAGGAGAAGAAGCAGTCAGATCTCGCTCCCATCTTTGCTCGCCTCACCTGTATTTGAAATCCTTTCCACTAAAATAACCATTTAACTCAAGCTCTCTGTCTGAACAGCCACTAAAGCAAACAGCACATTTTAAGAGCAGTATCACCTGCTCCTCTGGAGCTGAATTGCATGCAGAACATGTCTTTGGCATTATAACTTACAACTGATTTGTTTCTTTCTGTGATTAAGGTGTACCCTATTCCATGAACACATAAACTGGATTATGGTCTCAGTATAATATAAGAATGATACTTAGTTTTTAAAATCCTAAATCACTTAGGAATAAAGTAGGCATCAACATATAGAGCTCTGCTGAAATGGCCACATCTGTAGGATAGCATTATAAATAAGATATAGCAACCCCATACCCTGAAGCCTTTAGACCTTTGGAAGGCATCTGCCCTACTGTGTTTTGTTGTTTTTTTTCCTTTTGTTCATTTTTTCCTCTGTTTTCTGAACTATTTTCTGAACTCTTTTTTTGCAGTGTGCACATAAGTGTAAGCTGAATGGCACTTTGCATGTTTATGTGGGATAATGACTTTGCTCTTTAGAAAAGAAAGAATACAATATGCAAATTTTTCCTGTGAAACAGGTCTCTGGATTGTACTGCCAGACTTATAAACCAGCAGCTATGTGATGTGTAGCTCAGCTGCTGGACTTCCTTTACAGTACATGGTGAAAAATATCCAATCATTGTCTTCTTTATCCAGTAAAAGTTCAAGCTCTCATTTTCCCTAATGGAGGAAGAACAGGAAGACAGTATTTTCCCCTTCTATAAAATCTGTTCACTGTACAAAAATTAGAAAAAAAATCAATACCTTATTAGACCTAAGATAATGTGATTTAGTAGCTGAAGTGATTCAAGCATACACCAGGAAGAAGAGATATTAGGTTTTGATGACTGTATTCAGGATTTTGATATTAAATAGTCATTGAATGAGATAAATATGCAATTTTTGATGTCAAAGGAGAGAATCTAGGGTTCTAATTAAAAAGTAAAAACTATTAAGTTCTAATCATATTCAATTTTTCTTGCTCTGTGGACTGGAAAATCTAGAATTATCTTCAGTGAGCCTATAATCTGATGGATAGGGCATGACTTTGCTTTATTGGGGGTTGGAGGGAAGGGAAGGGAAAGGAAGATATGCAACTCCATTCCCCAGGCAAAAAAGACAGACGATTGTGGATAAAAATGGTTCCAAATAGTTTTCTCCTGTAGCCATATTTCAAAAGTCACCAATAGTATCATTGCATAGTTCAAGCAATTTTTTTTCTCTTGGAGTGTAAGAATATGAGAGTTCAATGAGATTGATATCTCAGCAAGTCCAGCAATTTTTTTTTTTTTTTTGTCATCCTTCAATATGAGGAATGAATTGAACATTGCAGATAAACTAAGAATAACTATCTCTTGAACTTTAAGACAGTATTATAACAAAACTGAAATCCCCCGTACTTTCTGTACAGCGATGCTTCTGATGCTGGTCAGGATTAACATCGGGTTCAAAACTGCAGTTCTGGACAAAATTGTCCACACTCTACCTAGGTTATTTTTTAGGTGTTTAAATAGTTCATTTGGATCTGACACTAAGTGGTTTGCCCAAGGCTAACAGCAAGTTCATGGCAGAGTTTGGATTACAGTTTAGAAATTGCTGATCACCTGCCTCATGATCAATCCATCAAATGAGGCTGAATAGAAGAATGCATCTCCAGCTGTTACAGAACACATGCTGTTGTAAGAATTAAAAGGAACCAGCTGTCTATAGCCCCCGAGAAATTTGAATAGACCCACATTTTTCCACACAATCATGCTGTAATTACATGTCACCCCAGGTGTTCTCAATATGATTACTCCCTACAAAACTATAAGCGAGACACAAGACAGCCTATACAGCTGCAGGAAAAATAATGAAGCAGCAGGGTTTCTTTTTTTCTGCGTGTGTTGCTTTGGTGCTGTTTATATAGCCAATCTGTTCCCTGGGACTGCTGAGAGAGCCCTTATGGTCCTAGGCATCCAGGGACCATAGATGCTGACCTATATAACTGGAACATGAAATCAAGCTGCTTCTTTTGACAAAGATATCTATCATATATTTACTTTGAAAGCTAGTCTGAAAGGTACAAACCTTTTAAGGGAATAACATGCCAAGAGAAGAGAACAGGAAGACACAAGCAATAAGATTTTTATTTTTTCTAGTAATTTCAAAGATATCGCCTTTTATATCTACAAAAAGAAATGTGTGTTTTAATAATGTTACAGCCTTTTGTATGCCTCTACATTCCAATCTGTTCTTAGGAGTTTTGAACTGTTATATTCTTCTTCTCAAAAGGTATCCCGAGGCCTAAAAGGCTAGATATTTTGCGGTTTCCCTTTATTTTGTAGGTTGGGTTGTGTGGTTTCTCATGAGGTTTTTTGTTTGTTCATTTGGTTGGTTTTCTTCTGAGAATTCTAATCAGAAATAAAATACTTCAGTTGAAAATTTGGGAACTAGGGAAAAAATTAGTTAACTCATATATTTCTAAGGGAAGCCTTGTTTTTCAAATAATGCTGAATTCCACCAGGCAAGAAATCGCCAAGGTAGAAACACTGAGGTAGAGGTCTTCGTACGCACTTGGACTTTGCACATACTTTCTGTTGGTAAATTTAAATAGAGACACTGAAGAACTACTGATTCTTAGTTGGGAATTACGGTATCTGTATTCTGCTTATGAAGTTAAACCATGCTGATGGAAAACTCAGTTGGCAGTGTGCTAAAATTGATCAGGAGCTGTAAGTCAGGAAAGGTTATCATAAGAGGTAACAATGCAACGCACAGAGCTTTTTGGTAGAGAAAAAAAGTGTGATTCATTCCCTTTCTAAAACTTTATTAAGGACATGGATACAGACATTGTCATAAAATGCAGCCTAGGCATTTTATATGAGATGAAGGCAACAAAGTCAGCATTTAATGCTTTTCTGCAACTTTTTAAAATAGTCAGCCAGTTTACAGAGGGAACCTTCGCTGTAAACTGAGGAGATGCCTTTATAGTTTTCAAGCTAAATGTGAGAAGTTCCATGAAGTCTGTGGTGGGCTGACTCTCTCTGGGACCCAGGTAACCACCAGGCTGCTCTACCTTTTCCCTCCTCAGCTTGGGCAGGGGAGAGAAAATATAGCAAAACGCTTATGAGTTGAGATAAAGACAGGGAGAGATCACTCACTGATTACCATCATGAGCCAAACAGACTTGTGGAAAAAAATAGTTTCACTTATTACCAATCAAATCAGAGTCCAATAAAGAGAAACAAAGCAAATCTTAAAAGCACCTTCCCCCCACCCCGGCTTCCTGTGCTCAACTTAGGTCCCTTTATTCTCTATGCTCTCCCCTCCAGCTGCTCATGGGAACAAGGAGTGGGGGCAGGCTGTGGTCAGTTCACCACACGTTGTCTCTGCCACTCCCTCCTCAGGACTCATCACACTTTCCCTACTCCCCACCCCAGTGTGGGATCCTTCCCATAGGAGACAGCCTCCATGAACTTCCCCAACATGAGTTATTCCCACGGAGAGTAGTTCTTCACAAACTGCTCCAGTGTGGATACCTTCCATGGGGCGCAGTCCTTCAGGAACAGGCTGCTCTAACGTGCATCTCCCACGGGGTTACAAGTCCTGCCAGAAAACCCGCTCCAGCATAGGCTTTTCTCCCCATGGGTTTGCAGGCCCTGCCAGAACCTGCTGCAGAGTGGGCTTCTCAAGGGCTCAGAGACTCCACTGGACATCCACCTGCTCTGCTGTGGGGTCCTCCATGGGTTCAGGTAGATCTCTGCTCCCCCTTGGACCTCCACAGGCTCCAGAGGTAAAAAATGTCTCACCATGGTATTCAGCAGGGGCTGCAGGGGTTTTATTTTGTGTCAGCACGTCTTCCTAAGGAATTATTCATCATGAGATCATTTCCTGTTTGTAGGAAATATAACTAGGGGATTTTTTTATCCTTTTAGCTTAGAGTACTAGGATTATAAATTCCTGATACTGAATGTACAAACAAAATATTTTTTTGACGTTCTAGAGACCTGGGTGACAGTATTTGAAGTATCACTGGTACGCACCATATAAATAATTGCAGTAGGTGCCTTAACTCTGAAATTGGTGTAAGCAATAAAAATGACTATCCTTTTAAACACAGGTTATTAAGCTTTTGAAGCCATTTCCTTGCAAATCATTTTTATTTTTACATTAACATAAACTATGTAGTGGCACTTCAGTATGAAATATTTTAAAGGCTTCTTAATTTAGCACACAGATTAAAAAGGAAGCTGAATCACTGCAATGGAGAGCTTCTACTGGAAGAAATACTGTATTCCTAATTAGTTTCTGACCATATATTAGACATTTTTGCTTACAAAATGAGTTACTAGCTATATTTTATTTTGTGGACTATAAATGTTAGGAATTATATTTGATATTGTAGTGAATTTTCTACAACTATTTTCTGTAGTTTTCTCCAGAAAAAAAGTATTTTGTCATTTGAAAAGATATGCAGAACCATGGAAATCATGTTGGAAATACTATATTAGACATTGTTTAATCTTTAGTCAAATGAACATCTATGGGCCTCCCACCAACAACAACTACCCTTAATTTTTTCTGTATTTTTTGTTAAAAGGTGGTTTGATTATTTCAAAATTAATGTTTATCTAGTTCCTTTTAAAGATGAAGAATACTTTTTAATAATTTTTAAGAATACTTTAAAAACTTATTTTAAACTTGAGTGAAAAACAAAACCAAAACACAGTATTTCTGTAAAAAATGAAAAAAATTAAATTTCTTTTTTAAGCTTTTTCCTTAATATAACTTACTTTTAAAACTATGTGCCTATGTGTTGATTTCTAAGTCTTAGTTAAGTATACAAGTTTTTGAGATAAAAGTAAAAACCATCCAGTTTGCCAAGTGATTCTATTCACATCCTGCCTAATAAAAAAATACTTCGAAAATTAGTTAACATCCTTTATAACTCACAAATTTTATCAGCTGACTGACTCCTTCTTAAAATTATGAAAGAATAATGGAGGAATCTCTTATTAATACATAGTTGATGATGTTGCTAATACAGCAATTAGAGTTTCCCTGTTTGTATGCCGACCTTCTTATATGTTACTTAATCGTGTTGAACAATATTATTTTGGTATTATGCTGCATCAAAAAATTTGAAATATAATTTCTAGCATTACCAATATTAATTTTGTATCCTTTAACACCAAAATGTCTGATTTCACACGAAAAATTTTTGCCTCACCGTGTTTTCACTTTCAAATCTATGAAATGCGCATTGAATTGGACTTTAAACCATCTTCAATTTCAATTAAATGATTCAAGTTTGCTCATGTACGGTCACTTAAATATATTTTTCATGTCCTAGATTTTTTTTTTCCATTTTATTACATATTTTTTACTGACTTTTTTGTAATTCCTTGTCTGTTTAAATCTTGTGATCCAGAATGTATTTCTTTTTACTTGCTCTTTTTTTGTTCTAAAATAATCATATTTCAGTTTCACATGGATACACATCCATGCCATTGAAATACAAAAGGTAGGAATTGAATGCCTTTTTTTTTTTTTAAGCTGATACATACGGTAGATCTGAAAAAGAAAAAATAAATATATCAGTATCTTGACCAAGCATAAGAAGGTTGCTCTTATCGCATTTTTTCTGGTTCTTTAGCAGAAGTTCTTAAATAATGAAAAAATCTAATTTATTTTGTTTGCAACTAAAGCCATGTAAAATATTTTATATGCAAAATTGCCAAACTGTGCTTTTGAGGGTGGCACTAATTTTATTGGACAGTGATATTTCCTCCAAGAGTTTTTAATAATTAAAGGAATTTTGAATATGAAACATCAAGGCTAGATTGAATTCTTCTACTTACGTGTGCCCTGATTCAGAGACTGAATGTGCAATGTCATGTGAGCAATGTCATGTGAGCAATGTCATGTGAGCAAAAGTCTCTTGGTAGCCAAAACAGCTCTTTGAGCCTTCAATGTGATGTGTCATTTGTCTTTTGGAGAACAAAGTCAGTTTGCATTTTGAAAAGCACTGCCTTCTCTCTTTTCTCTCCTCAAGATTTTTGTGCTTTTGGCAGGCAAAGTGCCAGATAGTGGGGAAAGCCCTTCTCTTGTAGGTGAAAAGATTCAGGGAATCCACATGAGCCTTTGCTCTATTTAAGCTAAGGATGTATGGAGCATTGTCTTCCATCCTTAGTTTTCATATCTTATTTGATTTGCAACTGTATACCACTAGAAGCAGGCAAGTATATAGCTGTACAGGTGCTAGCAATTATATGGGATCAAAATAAATTGAGAATGAGAATAAGATGTAAAACTTGGATTCATCAGCTGTGACTGGGAGGACCAGAGCTGGGTAAAGTGGGAATCAGGGCAGATCAGGGAGGAAGTGCGGTGAAAAAGGGAGGAAGGATATCAGAATCCAATCAAAAGTGAGCAGATAGCAGTGGGCATGCTTGTATGACTGTGCCCTGCACCTGATAACTGTGATCTATCTATCTTCTCATTAAATCCTTTTTCTTAAATATCTTTCTGTTGAATTAATCTAATTTGTGAGTGCTGCAAAGTTTATGGCCCAGCTACTGAAGGGGCCAGAGCATATATTTTCCCCCTACTGGTTCTAACCCAGTGTACATGCAAATGTGTGTGCATGTGCAGGTGTATGCGTATGTGCACAAATATGTGTCAGCAGTAAATTTCAGGCTGGGCTAGCAGACAAGAGGGAGGAAAGCCTGTTTCTGGTAAGACTGAAAATCTGACTAGGTAAGTGTGCCCAGGGTCCAGGCACCGCTTTGAAGCAGTCTGAGAACCTGTGATGATATTTGAGAGATCTGACAGAGATCTCAGGTCTCTGACTGCAATAGGCTGGTGCATGGTGGCTTTATAAAGTCCCTTCACAGACAGAGCCTTCCAGGCCCTTAAAATTCTTTTTAAGGTTTTTACACAGATTTCAGCACCCTGCAGCTCTCCTGACTTCAACATGCTAACTTTTTCCTAGGTGTCATTGAACTCCACAGTAACTGGAAGCTGTCTTGAGCAATAACATGGAATTTTTCTCTCCTATTTTACATACCTATATTAGAATAAAATAAAATATGTCTTAGAAGTATAAATCACACAAGTGGGATTTTTTTTTTCACTATTAACTATAAAAGGAGTCTGGAATGATTACTTCAGACATAAACATTTCTGCTTTAGATGTCTGGTTTTGATTAGATGAATCCCACTGTCACCAAATAGATTCTGCCCTTGTAGCCCTCTCAAGGTTGAATGAGGGAAGAAAAACACACCAAACCATGTGTTTGCAAGCTCTGTGTTACACTATTAAACACTAAAAATTTCTAAGTAAGCAGCTGCCTGAGAACTACAGGCATATTTTAGGAACTCTTCAACATCAGAGATTTTTATTTTCTAGAATAAAACTGCTCATAACATTTTAACCATGTTTTGATGTGGAGAGGTCTCCTAGTGCTTGAAATTTTCTTTCACTGAATGTGTAATTGATATGCAAGTATGTCTGTTCCAAGTTTACACACCAGCTAGAATAATATTCCTCTCTTCACGGACATAATTCCCTGTCTCATTATTCACGTTGGTCATCCTTGTTAGGACATCAGATCTAGCTGTATGTTTGACCTCTGAGTTAAGACGTGAGTGCCAGGGTAACTGCATGTTATCTTTTTCTTTGTATTTGTATTTTTATCTTTTATCTCTAATCATTTCACTGAACTTTGTGGGATGAATGAATAGATCTAAATGGATTCAAGGCCTATAAGCTTTCTCAGAGCAGTAATGAATTGATTAATACAATTATTGGAAACATCACCTTTGACAAATAAAACATCGTTTGAATTTAAAATGGAAATAATGACTAAAAATTAAGTTCCAATTCAATAAAAGGAAAGCAATAAAGGATTTATTGCATGTCTGCCTTACTTGAACACTTACCCAGGCCAAAATTATCTGAAGATCTCAGGTATGGAAGTTCGGTTTCAGCTAAGGTTTGAGTCTAGCTTTAGGAAGTGTGTCCCTTTACAAAGTTAATGAAAATCTTTCTATTTGCACCTGTGACTGGAGCTTGATCAAACCGGTTTGACAGCTCAGCAGGAGGGCAGGGATAGACTTCAAAGCATTTAACTTTCTGCATTGTCTCAGGTATTTGCTGGAACAGCTGCTGTCAAGTCATTGTCTCCCAGTGTATGCTGTCAGCTTCTGCTTGAGTTAACCCCTTAGACTCATCAATTAAACAATACTAAATAACTAACAGATGGAACATACAATATGCATGAATTATAACACAGTCCTACTTTCTCTACTGACAAAAACAGCATAAAGTTTTCATAATACATAATCTTCTAATGCTCTAGGAGCTTATGGCCTGGTTTTGACTTGTGAATGCATTTTTATGGTCTGATTTTGACTTATGACTGCAGTTTTATCACTATGTGGCATTCAAGCAAGGAGCCAAAAATGAAATGGAAGCTAAACAAAAAATCTATAGTGCATAAATGAAACTGAATTCCTTATTACAGTTTCAAAAAGTTTTTTTCTTCTGCTCTGATAGTGAGATCGTACAAGTTCGAAAGGGTCAGGTCAGGTCAACACTTGAATGAAAATACTCTAAGCTGAGGTGAAGACTGCATTAAATAGATGTGAAAGGTGAACTATGAAACCAGTATGTGTGCTGAAAGGCACATCAGCGGAATAGTAAAATAAACTGAAGGGAATACATGGTTCTTATTGCGCATATTTTTTATCCAGCAGCTCACATTACTTTAAGAAATATCTGAACGATGTAAAAAAAAAAAAAAAAAAGTCCTGCAGCATATTTATTCATTGCTGAATTGAAGTCTTGCTGAGGTGGCTAGAGGTCATACTTTGTTGGAGAGATTTGGAAGAATTTTTCATGAAGAGAAACTAAATGCAATGATTTTAACAAGAGGTATCATATCCCAGAACTATCTTCACTTAGAAGTTTTTCTTTTCATAATCAAAACTGCTGTGGAGTAATTTCTTCGAAATTTACATCTCTCTGAAAGATCATTCCAGCAGAAGAAGTAGAGGACTGAAGGAAGAAGTGGTTTTGCCATCACTATTGGCTTCTGAAACACACTCTTTTGGGGAAACGTTTGTAGTTTTCATAAATTCACTTGTAGGTCAGCATGCCACAAGCAAAAAAAAAAAATTAGTCCTTATTGAAAATGAGAAAAGTAGAAATTATTACATCTTGGAGAACAAAAATGTTTACCAGCCTTGTCTTGCATCCTCAAACCTTACCAAATGCAATCTCTTTTTAAATTTCCAAGTGCAGGCTCATCTTCCAGTAAATATTGAATCATGTTGTATTTCTGTCATTTTAACTTGTCTAACTTGGACTATTCTTTCAGAATTCCTCAGTGAGAAAAAGATAACAGAGATTGAGGTAGAATGACTTTCAACAGACAAACTTAAAATCTTGTGAGTTAATTAATTTTGCAACTTTGTCAAAAGTTTACCTTCAATCTTAAGAGGATTTAATTCTGTAGGCTAATTTTAGATTTAGATAATGTAATTTTTGTTGGATAGACTTGAGATATCAGACCTTCATTTCTTTTACTCAGTGTTTTCATGTTGTTTCAGTTCTGTCATGGAATCAGTGAGAAAAAAATATTAGAATGGTTTATTTTTATATAAAGATCACCATGGAGAGAATAGAATAGATTTAAGCTACTTAACTTAGACTACAGGAAAACAGTTCTAAACTGTAATTTAGACATTATGAATATACTTTATTTAGTTATGTTTACAGTTTTTGGAACTAATTATTGTGGCAATTTTGATTCATTATTCTGGAATTTTAAGATAGTACTGATGTGCTAGCTGGCTGATGTGGTAGTTCTAAACAGTACCCTCCCTCACAAGGATATCAACAGAAGACCAGCAGCTTCCAAGTGCCTCATCCACGAATTAGACTACATGCTCCATTTTGGCAGTACAAATGCAACTTGTAAATAAAACTCCCTTCTCTTCCACTCCTGCAGCCAAACTGTGTCTAAAGAGCAGTTCAAAATTCCATGGAAGCAATCAAAGATATTACTAGAACTGTTGTCAGTAGCATCATAGATTTTTCAGCTTTGTTTCATTGACTACTGTGCAGAGCTTGAGAAGTGAGTAAGAAAGAAGAATACAGGTCAGTGATGGAGGATGACAGTGGCAGTGGAGTTCCAGCCAATGTTACCATTTTTGATCCTCAAGTTTTGTTCTGTCTTGTCTGGTTCATTCTTTGAAGTTGTAAATATAAATAATAGAACTGGAAGAGGGCAATTTATTACATGTGGAATGTGTTTTTGTCTCTGGCATGTCAGAGGTATTTTTGGTCCTGTCTGCTTTGTCTTTGATGTTTCTTTTCTTCAATAATGACACTTCAGTCCTGTTCAGGTTGTCGCTTTTAAATTAAAAGTTTGCAGGTACAGGGCTTGGCTTTAGTTAGTGCAGATATTTTTTTTTCTTCCCTCATACCTAACTTCATGAGCAAACTGCAGCTAGCAGTCTGTGCACTTAGATAAGATCATATCAACTAACTTCAGATAGTTAAACTTTATCCAGTCTTAGACTGCATGGTCCAGTAGACCCATGTTAGTCACCCATTCTGTGTGCAATATGGGTGAGCTCTTTCTGAACAACTGACCTACAGGCAGCTTAATTTCTCTTTTTATTTCATAGATCTGTGCCTATCTTTGAGCTCAGCTTTTTTTCGGGTTTTTTTGTCAATCATTTACTTATTGAAGATACAGGGTAGTTTTTACTGCAACTAAAGTAGTACAGGCTGATTTAGTGAATTATAAGTTTCCTTCTTTCTTTTGCAGGAAAAAAAAGTCTTATGGGTAATTTTTCTTTTCCAATATGAAGTACTTCTGTTTTGATAGATAATTTCTACCACTTCCACATTATTCATAATTTTCAAAGGAAGAAGGTAATATTAAAATTTTTTAATTCACATCTCAGAAAACCTACAAGACTTTCATAAAATCAAATGTAATACAGTTCAAAAAAAACAACAGGAGAAGGTGCTTTTATTTTTTGAGTTAAAAAGGGCAATATCAAATGGAAATTTGGGGTTGATAATAAAATACTTTAAAAAAATAGATCAATTGATTACATCATGTCACCATTTCCCTGAAATCTACTTGGATAAAGACATATATATGCCAGAGAAATCCCATCCTGTAATGTGTATTAGAAGAATTTCCTTCATTCCTGTTCTCAAATTCAAGTGTTAGGTACTAAGAGATAATGGCAAGACATACAAATTTAAATTATCTAAAGTCCTGCCACAAGAGACAGCTATTATGTCTGTGATCGAAACCATTTGGCAATTTCAAACAACTCTGAATGTATCTACCAGATGTGTGATGTGATTCATTATATTATATCCCTGGTGCCTATAATGATGGCATTTTTTAAATCACATTTGGAAATATTAAAGGTTTCTGTCTCTTCAATAAATTACATGAGTCAGACAACACACTATTTTGATGAAGTGACATTTGCTATGAATTAACCACATTGCTATTAAAATATAGGAACATTCCAGCACTCTGGTGTGGAAAGGAATGCATTAGGGAGAAAATTCAGCCCCATAGACTACCAGAAAGCAGTGTGCAGTGAAGAAGTTCTTTACTAGAGAGAGATTAGAATTTTTTTAATTTTTGCAGATGAAACATTTATTCTCTGAACATTCTCAATGACATAAGGTGATTTAACACAGCAGGTGTCTGAGGCATAAACTGTAGAGCCACATATCACTATTTCCTTATGTATAAATACCGGTCTTCAGCAGAAACAGAAGATCACATGGGCAAAATGTATCATTTCTCCAACTAGAGTGGTTTTATTTGGTATTTAATGGTCTTAGGTTCTTTGATATAAAGGTTTTAGGGTTTTTATACATTCTTTAAGTTAATCTTGTAGTTAATGATTTGTTTCCTAGCTCTTTACAGAAAAAAAAGTTCAAATACTTTACATGAAATACGTAGTCCTGCCTCGTCAATATTTAAATATTTTACTAACATGTAAATTACTAACTGTTTCCTCTTTCAAAGGCACTTACCATCTAAAGCAAATTTTGCTACAATTTGCAGGTCTATCATCCTGAAAAAATTAGGAATTAATGAAATGGATTTGAACTTTTACTTACTGCTCTGTGATATTCACATTTTAAACTCCCAAACATTATAGACATGGTTTATAGAAAAGGAATTATTTGGAAATTGAGGTATGCACTGTGCATCAGTTCGTGAACCTTACTCATCCATGTAAAGAACTGCATAGACTAGGATTGAAAGCCTGAGGGTAGAAACTCAAATGCGGATGCAATGAGCTCAAAGACAGCACAACTGATTTATTGCATGCCTGAAGATTATATGTGATAGTCATAAAGATAAACAAGCCTGATATGACTAAATAAGACTCTTGATTTGACTTTAGTACTAAAAATCTTTCTGAGGGAATGTAAGAGCTGATATTTTAAATTTGCTAAGGTATCTGCATCGGAAGTACATAACTGTTCAGTGTGTTCAACGGCAGACAGTAAAGAGTCTTGGGCTGAAGATGACACTGTTTGAATGACATTTTTTTATCCCATACAGACAAAACCAAATATTTCTATTATGTCTTAAGACAAAGGCTTTTTTAAGAACAGATTTTTTTATTTTAAATCATGCACTAACAAAATGCTCATGCAGGTCAGTCAGCACGAGTAGCAGTTTTGTTAGTGGCCTGCACTGCATGCCATGTGCGTGTGGCCCTTTCTGCATGGGCCTGAACTGCCCATGGCAGTGAACGGCAGCTCTTGGCAGTGAATGAGTATGCACTATCAGCAGGCAATAGATACCAAACAGGTTTCATGTATTGCACATCATGCAGTGAGTCTGTACCCATACAATACCACAAAATTTTACAGATTGAACATATAGGCTCCTTGAGGTATGTCTCTACTAATAAATCAAGCAGACCTGGGGAACTTTACCCGCAGCAGAATTCAGAGTTGTGAGGTCATACATTTCAGGTCACAGTATATTTTTATATAGCAGTTATCAATGTGTTTTGAAAAATCAAATAATGGTTAAGGGTGGAAGGCTGCTCATGCACTTTGTGTTACTAGCTATCCCTTGGATTAGATAGGTGTCCACTGAATTTAATCACTTATCAAGAAGATTCTTTAGCTTTTATCCTCCTTTTGTTGTTTCTTTGCTTAATTGAGTTACACTCACACTGATGTTTAGTGCCATGTGAAATGACCCAGGGCGACTAAGACAAATGATACAGGAGCGAGAGGTATGAAAAAAGTCCTACAGGGGACATGTCTTCTGCCATGGCCAATTTCTTACGAAAATTCTTCAATGAATTTGCCTTGAAACAAATAATTCTAATGCAGTAGGTGTTAATTCTTGAGCTGAACAAGGAGATTATACCTTTTTTTAAAGACTTGATGCTTTTTTTTTAACATCTAAAAAAATCCAGAAATATGTCTTCACCTGTTAAGGGTTTCTATGTCAGCTGTGTTTGTACAGGTTCTTTTGTAAAAAGTCATTGATTACTTTAGGGAAGGATCACTGAAAAGTGTAAGTAATAGTAGTCATAAACCCCAGGAAATTTAGCAAAGTGAAAACACTGATTCTTTAGAACAGAAAAGCTAATGAAAGGAATTTGAAGATGCTGCAACACTTATCACCTTACAAATGTTAAATTATTCAGTGATTAAGTGCTGCTAAACCCTTTACGCTTTAGTACCAATACCCTTTGGTCCCCTACTATTTTGCAGCCCCAGTCTCTGTGTAAATCATTCCAAATTGATTCTCATTCAATTGTGCTATTATGCTTCACCTATGTAATAAGTAATAGACTGATTTTAGCCATCAAACTCTGTTAAGGTTACACTTTCACAAATTCATTTTAAAACCTGCTTTTTTGCCAATGCCTTTGATAGCGATTCTTTACGCAGCCTAAACCCTCTTTCGTGAAACCCCTCCTTTCACTTGGATTCTCACTTTTATGAAAATAAGAAAAAAAAAGGTAAATTAACTGCAACAATGGGATAGAATTAAAAGTATGGTTCAACAAATGGTATATTAACAGTATTTCCTAACAGAATTATTTACTTCCATCTATATTACTGCTGAAGTACTTTTCTATTAAATGACTTTTACAAGAAAATCAGTATTTAGTTCAACTATTTTTGAGCAATAGAAATTAACATGTTATTGAGTAAACAAATTGTTTTCTATATCGAAGAAGGCTTCTAATTTAAAATGCTAGAAGTTGATGAAGCAGTTGGAGAAAAATATAGAAAATATAATGGTGTATCCAAATGCTTTAAAAGGTATGATCCTTTGTGGCCCAGGTTATTCCCAGCTGTACAAGCTGGAAAAAAATGCCAATATGATGTTCTGTATCCCCTGCTGAAATGAGCTGTCAAGCACACATCAGGGGACAGCAGACGTTAAAGACCACTGTGCTTCAAATGTCAAAGAAATTCAACCTTTGCTACAGTTTGAAACCATCTGTTGACATCCAAGTAGGATACTGCATGTCAAGTGAGCTATATTTCTCACTTGTAGATTAAGACTTTGGTCTCTGTTCTGTCCTCACTTTCTTCTTGTGAACCTTGGGTGTAAGTTTAATTTAGGCAAGATCTACTATACGTTGCACTTTGTCATCCTAAAGTCATGTGCTCTTGTGGTGAATTCTTTGGGTGAAAGGAGGAATATAAAAGAAAAACAATTCACACACAAATGTTTAACCTGCACATACTCCCTCTACTTCAAAGGAAAACCTTTAAGAAAACATGCCTACAAAAGGTAATAAGTGACAATAAACAGAAACAAATTCTATTTAGGGGAAAAATATCTAATATGCATTAGACAATTATGATTTTAAATTCTTGATCATAATAAAAATACTCTAGTGAATCCTGTTTAATATGCTTAAGAGTGAAAAAAAAAAAGAGAGGGTTACATAGATTTCAGTGTTAAATTCATTCATAAATATCTACTGCTAGGTATTAAAATATGTGAAAAATATAAAAAACTTTATGCACACAGATGTCAAGGTCATGCTACAACAAATATAAAATATGATTGCTAAATTATGCATCCAGTGCCCAGAGAGTTGCATTCAAATCTGGATTTGTCTGTAGGAGTTGCAGAAATAGCCACTGAGCTCAAATGTGTCTGTAGAATATTGTGCTGAGAATGCCAAAGCAGTCAAAACACACGCAGAAAGAAGGGAATAAAAAGTAAACAAAAAAACCCCACCAACAAATCAAAATAGGGAAACAAGGAAAAGAAAAAAACAAAACAAGATTCTTAGTAGCCCTATGTTTACAATTAATTTACAAATATCTAAATAGTAGTTTAACTTGGAAAAGTGTTTTAATTATTTAAAAACATAGACATTTAGGGCCATATATAAATAAAGCAGCTATAAATTCTTATTTGAAGGACAGAATTCCACAGCATTTAACTTTTTAATTATGGATGAGATGAGTTTCTGCACCCAATTCTTAACAAATTAAAACCAAACCAAACCAAGCTGAAAAACCAGAGAGTTGTATTCCTTATCATAACATTGAGAGTTACTTGATATATGCAGTGAAGAACCCTAGCTGATACAAAAAAGTAACCACTAGGGAGAAGATTGTGTAGAACACATTCTTTTATTACAAATAAGTGAAAGAGCAGGCTGGATGAGACATTACATGACTCAAGAAACAGAAGGGTGTTACTGGAATCTGCAGTCTACAAATCAGTCTACAAATATAGCTGAAAACTGCTGCCTGTTAGAATATTTATAAGCCAGTTTGTGCAAAACGGTTAATATATTTTTGAAGACCTTACAGATGTAGTTTGTTTAAAAGATCCTGAAGAAAATACTGCATTTCTGAAGTCTTAGATACTTCTTTCTAGCCATGCAACCAGGGATTGTGTGAGAGAGTGCTTCTACCTACAGAAAAGTTCTGGGTGATATCCTTGGTTCTGATCTCATAGCTACAAATATGGTATGCCAAAGAATGATAACTAATAACCACGTCAAATTTATCCAGAGAGACAAATTTATTTAAACATTTTAAAATGCATTTTAGGCATTTTCAGTGGAATATCTTACCATCTTCCCATCTATTATGGAGAAAAGTGGGTCCAGTCTAGGACAACATATGCTTAAATTCTCTCCTGATTCATTAAATGACTTGAAGAACACATCTATTTTCTGTGACTGTTCATATTGTAATACCAACCTAACAAAACAGCATCTATGTTTATGTGATTTTTAAGTTTTAAATTTTTAAGTTAGCAAGAGGGAAATCTTAATAGTGTTCCTGGTTGTGGGCCCCATTATTATCTCTGCTGCAATGAAACAAATTGTTCAATATATTCATTATTCAAATATCATGGGATTACTGCAGCTCAATTTGCACAAAACATCTGTCGCTACAGAAGGAAGATGTGGTTTTAACCTCTTAATTGTTGCTAGAAAGTGTGCCAGTTTTCCTAGACACATTGTTTTCAATTACAGATAGAGAATTGTTCTGTACTACATAGATTGGGGATTATTTCAGTCATGGGAAAGTGAAATATATACTTTGCACCCAACATTACAGACAGACAGACACATTCATTTACCTGAGAATACTTCAAAGTCTAGTGTCTAAAATGGTTGGTTTTGATGGTGGTGTCCAGACCAAAATGCTGAAAAAAGACTGTCACAAAAACAACGCCAATGTTCTATTCTTGACACAAGAAATACTGAAGAATCACATGGAAGTTGGACAGACTCATTAAAAATATATATTTATAAATTTTCAGTATTTTCTCTGAAAATTTATTATTGCCAGCTACAACTGATATTGATATATTCATTTTTCATATCCAAAATTTGATAAGGGTGTAAATGGTTATAAAATTGGATCATATTTGGGCACAAAATCTATGATGTTAATATTTGCTTTTCTTACTATGACTTATTACACACTTATTCTGTGATGAGTCTTGCAGAAGTCAGTGGCAGACAGGAACTTAGAACAGGTTTTTCAAATTAGAATACATACCAGATAAAGCTAGTGCTCCCTCATAATGAAATATTATCTGGCACTGAGGCATCTATGAAAGATGAAGTTATGACTCTGTTTAGAATTGTACTGAGGGTATTGGTGCTTTTATGGATTTCTCTTCCCCTGCTAGCATTTCGGAAAGGCAGCCTTGAAAAAAATCTGCACATTAGCCTTTCTTTCTTGAGGACATTTGCGAAGCTGTATAAACCCTTTCCTGTCAATCAGACACTCATTTCATCTTCTCGTAAGATCAATTTTCTGGTTAGACATAGTGACTCTGCTAGTCTACTTGGGGATTTGAGAAGATTGATTCACTTCTCAAAGTGCTTTAGGCATAGTGATTTCTTTCACCTTCCCTATCTGTGTCAAGTAGGTCAGGAGCTTCTAAGTTCACACAACTTAACTCATTGCATGGATTAATCTTTTGTTGACTGTAATGTATAAACACATATCTACCAATGAAAAGAATGTTGGGAATTATTTACAAATAATAATAAAAAAAGAATGCTTGCTACATATTTCTGTTAAAAAAAAAAAAAAAAAAAAAAACCAAACAAAATAATGTGATTGAAATCTGACTGAATTTCCAGGTAATTAAGTAAAAACAAATTATGTAATAAAATTTTCAGAAGATGTTACATAATTTGATGACAATATTAACATTCATGTTACCATACACTTTCTCACTTCATCCAGATAAATATTTTCCTTTTCATTTAAAAAAATAGTAAAATCAACCAAGAAACTGATGAAAACTATTGCTGTAACATGCTTCCCTGTTTCCCACTGAGTCATTCAGGAGTGATAAACAGAAGTTACCAGTCTTGTATAAGGAATGGAAAACCTTATAGGGTGACATGACAAGGAAAAGGTGAACAAATTGTAAACAGCTGGAATTAAAAGTCTCGCATCCTCAGATTTTCAGTACATGAGTGCAATCCTCCTCATATTCTGTGGATATCTGGTAAATAGAATGATAATATCTTCTCAGTGACTACATATTTCTGGTTGATTTTATCTAGTTGCGTGCATTTTAAAACATTTGTGAAAAAAATATTTATAATAGGGAATAAAATTTGTCCATCAGTGTATTGGGCTGCTTAAACTTATCGCCGGATGATTTTAGACAAAATAATTACCTGTATTTTACAAAATAATTTTACATCTTTCCCAAATGAGTTAAATCAACAACCTGACAGCTTGATTAAACTATGTGCTTTATATCTGACCTTATACCTCCTTGGTCAGAATTCAACTACTCAAAAATTTCCATTGTCTAAGCACCTCTTTTGTTTCTTCAAGATGTTGTCATTTAGCTCTGCCAAAACAATTAGGAGGTAACAAACAAGAAGGTGTTCTTAGCTCTGTGCATCCCTGAATCAGATTCCTCTACTCTGACATTCACTTAAAAGAACCAGCTGAGGTAAATGTTATATGTGCCTTTAGGTAGAATAGTTCATGCGCGGAGTCTTCAGATATGAATACACTGGGGAAATGGGGAAATATATAGCTCCAAACATATATCATGCAATTCAATAATGTAGGGCTCCCAAAGCAAACAATAACACTCAAGGAGATGAATTGAATTTTGAAGAGAATATTCTCTGGTGGATTTTAAATACTCATGCATTTGGCTCCAGAGCAATTTAAATTATTCTGCTTTCTCCTTATTCCTAGTCTGAAGGTATCTAGCATGAAAAAAACAAATACAAGAATATGCTTTCTTTTTTTTTTTTAATTTCAATTTCCAATAGGTGAAGTTTTAAAATGTCTTTTATTTCAAATTTTTTTGTGTGTGCTTTGTCTACTGGTGGCTCAGTAGTTTGTGCCTTCGAATCACAGAATGACAAATATTTTCATTTAGCCAGTTTTGTCAGAAAAGATGTTTATGTGATATTGAGTCTCTCCCAAGTGTATTAGCTGCATGAATAGAACAAGGGGAAGATGGAAAATGCCTTTGCAAATTCTAAACAACTGAATAAGAAGAAACAAAAATAAAGAAGCATGTAGATGCACTGTGCTTCTATTCTTAGATCCAGTAAGAATTTCTAAGTACCATCAATCCATGAGGAAAACACTACAGAAACATAAGTTTTATGAGGCTTCATTGGGCTGTTAAGTCATTTGCAAGAACTACATTGGTTTAAAAGTTAAAAATGTACTATTTTCTCATAGAAATGCAGATGGTTGATGCAGTTTGCAACACTAATTTAAAAGAGCATAACAAATAAAGGCATAAATAAATGTGATTCTGCTTATTAATTACTTAATTCGTGAGAGCTTGTTTTTCTGTAAGCCTTTTATTTGCTGAATGATTATTCAGATAAATTACATTGCTATATGTCAGAAATAAATAACTAAATAAATAATCCATATTTTCCTCCTGTTTTATCATGATTTGAAAAAAAGAAAGCTCAATTAACTGTTAAAAGATTGTTTCAATTGACAGGAACTTCTTAGCTCTACTACACAACATAGCATAGAAGATTTTGTAAGATATGTTAACATGAGCTTTATTTTTCAGTATTCAACATTTTTTTTCAATCTAGTTCTTGGCCTTCTTAGATAACAGGCCTCAATCATGACAATATCACAAATGAAAATACCATGCAGACCATTTGCAATAATCTTCTCAAAAATAAATAATAGATTAGATGGGAAAAGCTTTGCTTTTATATCATAGAAATGATTCGTCCTTTGATGTTTGGCTTTGCATGGTTACTGAAAATGTTGGTAGACTTAGAACTATATTATTTTGAAGAAATTAACTGAAAAACAGTTAAAGAAAAGCATCTTGTCCATGTAGTTAATTTTCTGACAATATATAACCTACTTATATCTAATATTAAAAGCATAGAAATGCTTAATATTAAATTTCTTTCACAAATAAATGCTTCTTTTTTCTTTTTAAATGTGGTACAAAATTTTATGTGCTTACTAGCAAAATTGATTATAATTTATTTCATTTTTGAATTTATAGTTTAGTTAATTATGTAGGCTATGTTAAATGCAAATACTTTATAACTTCTATAACTATGTCTAACCAGTTTCCAGAATAATTAAGATTTTTTATTATCTAAAGAAGTAAACAGTTATTTCATTTGCTGTCTATTGAGTTTGTTGCACTAGTTTTCTTTGATGTTGTGATGTAGAGTGAGATGGATTTCTTGGAATTAATTTAAGAGAATTCAGTTTAGATCTTAATTTTCAGTCCTAGATGACAATAACTTTTTCAGCATGATTTTTAATTTTTTTTTTCTTTTATGTCTACCTTCATTTCTTTAACTACTTCAATTATTCATACATGTTTTATTTTGTCTTTATAGCATTCATTCAAGATTCTCTATTTTTCTAATTCATAGTGAGATAAAAATAATCTTGTTATTTTGTTTTTTGTGAAATAAAATTTTGCTGATGTTGAAAAGCCCATAAGAAAAGCCTTTTGGAATGCTTATAGTATGCACAAAGCTTTTAAGGAGTCTGGTATTGCATGAAGAGATGTTTGGCTAGCACTTCTCACTATAGAATCCCATTTTCCATACCTTAAAACTTTTTTTGGACAAGAGTAGTTGCAACTCTGACTTTTCATTCCAAAGATATTTCTTAAACTGTTTTGGAAAAAAAAAATAATAGTTCAGAGATTTCAGAAGATATAATTGTCCAAGATGAACTGCCTTCCAAATAATTAAAGGTATGTAGCATTTCTAGAGAGGTTAAGGTATGTGACTGAAACTAAAAGAAATTCTCACTCAGAGCTCAGTTAGACCTTTTCCTTATATGATTCTCTAATATTTTGTCTTCAACAACCAACCTCAAGTATAAGACTACTTCAGCTAAGCTGGACTCTACCTGCCACCCTTTTTAATTTTCCTGATCAATTTTCTGTGTCTAAACTGTAAGAGAAAACAAACTAACCAACAAGAAAATTGTCTTCCATAGGGGCCATGACTTCTTTTTTTTTCCTTCCCAGGTTTTCTTAAGAAAGAATTATAAAGTTGTATCACATTTTAAGTTGCCTTTGGAGTTGGCGTGTCCCTTCATAAAACGAGAAAAATTGCTTCAAGACAGTACACAGAAATGTTAAAATGTTGATGAGGTTCTTCTCGTCCATGCCTCAGTCAGACAAAGAAACCATCCACCCCAATATTCAGTCTCTGATGCCTGTAGTAGGTGACACTGCTTGGGTAGAATACAAGAACCTGACCACTTTCTTTTATTCTTCTTCCATTCTTTCTCTGAGCATTCACAATTGTTGTAGTATGAATATTAGAGAGCAAATCTTTCTTTTTCTTTAGGAACCTGTTGGCCACAAGTTTGTTTGATCCCTTTCTGAACCTGATGATGGTGTCTAACACCATGTATTCCTGTGGCAAAGAAAATTTCATGAGTTCACTACTACTTGCTGTATAACAGAAGAAATTCATTTACGTGTTCCAAATTTACTTTGTTTCCCTTTCAAGAAATGTCCTCGGAGGACATTATAAGATTTGGTGAAAAATAGCTTTATCTCATCTTAACGTCTGCCTTCTTGATTATGTAAACTTCGGTCCTGCCTTCTCTCAGTCATCCCATTCTCAAACTGAAGAGTCCTAGATATATTAGTATAATTTCAGAAGTCAGAAACTACATCTAATTCATCTTTTCAGGTGATTTATTTCTTACCTTCTCTACCATCCTGAATGAAACCTGAAGAATTGCATATGGTCCTCAGGACATATGCAAAACATAAGTTCTGGATTTTATCTTTGAAAAAAACCAGAACATTTTACTTGAGATTCAATATTTTTTATAAGATTTAAGGTAAAAAACTGTAAGGAGAACCTTTCCATCATACATGTATATTATATGATTAGTACAGTAAGGGTTTAGATTTGTTGCATAAGGATATTTCCATGTTTCTATTTTACCTTTTTAGAAGACTAATGTGTATATATATATCATGGGTAATGTTCTAAATTGCATTCGAATTTTGACAGATGCTTGAGATTTAAAAAAAAAAATTGTAGGCAGTAAAAAATTTTCAGTAGCAAACAACATTTAGTTTCAAACATTGTGCCGTGTATTTGCTTCCTAATTTAGAACAAATAATCAAATATTGAACACTCATTTTACGTGTGGTCCTTCATCATATTATGGATCATGAGAGGGGAAAATAACCTGTTTATAGTAAATTCTGAGTTTATTCCCTTAAAACTCTAAAGTAGTGGCTGGTTTTCTGTTAGGGAAGAAAACATATTAAACTGCAGGTTCTGGGAGATATAGGAGAAGAGAAACCTGTTCTCATATGTAAAAAATCTCATATTCTTATAAAAGAAATAATTGATGGAAAGGAAAGCAATACCAGAGAGAGATTTACTCAATTTTTTGTCTTGGGTGGGTGTTATCCCAGGTAGGTCCCTAGAAAATATGGCTAAATATGCTTCCTTCTGCAAAGAAATATCTCCCTTTTTGTGAGCATTCAATAGTTTTATTAGTAGTGCATTGAACATTCTGAATAAGATTAATCTGCTACTGATTCATGTCCTCCTCTAGGGAAATTCGTGGCAATGAGTGGATTTGATTGAAAATATTGTTTTCTGAAGAGTATTGAGAAGCATGGATAGAGAATAGGGGGGAAAGAAGCAGAAGAAACCGTGGAATGAGAAAGTGATAAAAGTCAACTGGAGAAGTGGAGAAAGGAGTGCAGTGTGAGGGAACAGCAAGGAGAAAATATTGCTTGCATTTAATTTTAAACTAGTAGTGTTGATCAGAAAGAATTATTTCTTTTACTTTATTTTATAAAAATTGCATACACTTGTATGTACATAAGAAACTGTAATTCCATTTGGGACTACTTGTGACATTAACAAATCATTTGAGCAGAGTTCTTGAGGTTTATCATTATGTCACCAGTATCCTCAGGGAAATTACTTATACTGTGTGTGCAGTTTCATGTACATAATTCTTTATGTTTATCAAATTACATGGCACTCTATAGTACACTTCATAACTTAAAGTCATATATTAAGTCTAGCAGGCACATATACTCTTTCAAGAAAACTTGCATATTGCTTTAGCACCATGTTTCATATAACCATTCCCTTAAAGGCTCTTAATACATTTGTAAGTCATTTTGTGAAATGAAAATTTAATAATATTATTACATCTAGCAATTATTTTATGTAATAAGTATTTATGATCAAACTGTAAATTAACTTTTGTTTAAATTATCCTAACGACTTAAAAAATGATATGTTGATATTTTTGAGCATGAGCTGATATCCTACGTGGGACCATCAAAAGCCTTTATATTTTGTGTGACATTTTAAACCTGTAAGGGAGCCATAAGACAGCACTTAGCAGCTTTCTTTTTTTTATTTTTCTCTTTCTTTCTTTCTTTCTTTATTTTTCTCTTTCTTTCTTTCTTCCTTCCTTTCTTTCTTCCTCTTTCTCTTTCTCTTTCTCTTTCCTTTTTTTTTTTTCCTTCCTTTTTCTTCCTTTCCCTATATATTGGAGAGCTCATAGTCTCAGTCCTGTCTGCAGTAACAAACTCCTAGCTGGAAGAAGAATCCTGACTATCTAAGACATATGCTTTTAGAAGGTTCAGAACTGCCAGGTAAGATTCTTTAACCCTAAATTAAGCATATTTATTGATAAACACATAACTCAAATTTATATTGAATTGAAACAGAAAATTGATGGGTATAATTCATTTTACAGTAGAATAAATGTCTAAAATAGACCCTGTGACCTCAGCTATAGGTGTCACACTGTTCATGATGAAAGTTACACAATATGAAAACCTCTCATTTTATGTCCAATAGAATTTAAAAGACATGAATATCAAATCTATCTTATGTAATAATAGATTATGTTTTAATAATAACTTTAAAAGGATGTAAAATGGGTTCATTCATGAGAATGAGTTGACAATCTCTCTCTAATCCTGATTAAACGTGTTTTTACCTGCCAGTTAACATCATAACACCTGACATGTTATTTTCACAATCTCAGAGAAGTTACTTCTTTTTCCTGGAATATCTCTTATCTTTCAAAAACACCTTTTGATATGTAAATTAAACGATATTTGAGAAATCAAGTACAGTCTTTCAGAATTATGAAGTATGAATTTTTGCACTGTCATTTGTGTTACTTTCACCAAATTACTTTTTCTGTGTGAAGGAATATAACAACTGATCCTGTCCAAAAATATTGCAGATGATAGGACCTGAAAGCAGAACAACTAGCTTATTACACATAGAAGCATCTCTCTTTAGTTCAGAAGTCCTCTTGATGGCTAGCTTGGTGCTATTCTTCCATAGTGATACAGCTGGGTTTCTCTCAATCCTTTTCCAGGGGTGTATCTGTAATCACTATAGATTGCAGCACCTCCACCTACCTTCTAAGAGAGCTTCCACCAGTTTTGTTTAGTTGTACTGCAAAATGCAGTCAGGCATAGGTCAGATCACTTCTTCTGTGACTTTGTGGAGAAGTCAAACCAAGAACCAAATATGGAGACGCCTTGACTCATGGTACATCGTTAATTATTTTTAAACTTCATAGTTGCTGAAAATGAGACAAGGACTCAACTCTCAGAGACATATTTTGGAGCAAACCTTAAGAATATGTGGTTTTGGTATATGTATGACAGCACACACTGTTAAGACAAAGAGAGATTTGAGATACAATTCTTGCTGAGGTTGCCTAGAGAACCATGTAGGTTCATCATAGAGAGAAAACTGGTACAGACTCCTCCTTATTGCTGAAAAGGAGAAGTATTTGGGATAAACAATATTTAGGACTTCACTTGGATTTTGTTTCAAAGCAAGCTGGAGGGTTTATTTCAGAATAATTCTTGGAAATATTCTAAACATGAAAGTTAGGCAGCAGAATTTGTGAACTGATGGGGAACAAAGTTATTTGAATATGTAGAACCCTAGTGGGTTGCTTCCAAAAGCCTTTCTGTCTCTGCCATGTTTCCAGTGCTTGTAATCTCTCCCAGCTGTCATGGAGTAATTCGCCATTGCTACCTAATCTATCCAACAAGCATAGTTTTTGCAGGAAGAAAGAAAAGGTGAACAAAATTGAAAACTATTTGAAAGATGCTTATTTTGGAACATTTGGGGGGTTTTAGCAAGTTGCTGGAAGTGTATCCGTACATAACCCACTGCTTCCATATGTAGACAATCTCTTTACATGTCAATTAATACAGTGAGAGGAATGGTTCTGGCCCCTGGTAGCGTCTTAGAGAGGTTAGAGGTTTGGGAGTAGGAGATGCTCATAGAAGACAGGCTCCTCTTGTGGAAGGACTGGAGAGACTGATGGACCAAAACAAGAGAATGGTCGGCATGTGGTTTGTAAAAACTGGCTGATACCTACTTCATTTATTTATTTATTTGTTTGTTTATTTTTAATAAGGATTTCATATTGTTGTTGCTTATTGTTTGCACTGGTGAGGCTGCACCTTGAGTACCGTGTCCGGTTCCGGGCCCCTCACTTCAAGAAAAATCTCGAAATGATGAAGAGTTTCCAGAGGAGGTCAATGAGGCTGGTGAAGGGTCTAGAAACTAAGTTATATGAGGAGTGGCTGAAGAAGCTGGATTTGTTTAGCCTGGAGAAGAGGAGGCTGAGGGGAGTCCTTATCACTCTCTAAAACTACCGCAAAGGAGGTTGTTGCCAGGTGGTGTTGGCCTCTTCTCCCAGGCAACCAGGGACAGGACACGAGGATATAGACTCAAGCTGCACCAGAGAAGGTTCAGGTTGGATATCAAGAAGAATTTTTTCACTGGGGCGTTGGTCAGGCATTGGAACAGGCTGCCCAGAGGGGTGCTGGAATCACCATCCCTGAAAATGCTGAAGAAACAACTGGACACAGCGCTTAGCGTCATGGTTTAGCTGGCAAAGTGATGTTCAGTCAAAGGTTGGACTTGATGATCTTAGAGGTCTTTTCCAACCTAAGTAATTCTGTGTTTCTGTTATCTGAGCTCTTAATGACATAAGTAAAGCTATTTTTTGCGTAACAATTATCCTGCGATATCAAATTTAAGTAATCTAAAACTATGCCTCATGCGTGTACTAATTATAGTTCAGTAATGCATTCATGCAATAATGATTCAAAGATTTCTTTTTTTTCATTTGCAATACTATTAATTTATTTTAAAACTGCATTAAGTGTAGCTGTCACTGCATAAAGTCTAAACATACTTTCACGGTTCCATTACTCAAATGTAATCAAAAAAACCCCAGAGTCAGGATTTCTTCACTAATCATTGTTACAGAAAAAATTACAAAAGCAGGCATTAACCAAACACAGGCTTCTTGTGGATGCCTCCGTTAAAACAGTTTATATCTTGAAAATAGCAATATTACTATTATTCTGCACTGCCAGCATTTACAATGGTATTTGCAGCTAATATCTTCTAGACAATTTATCAAACAGCTGAACAATATAAGGTCTGAAATTCTCTCACATTATCCTGATTTTTTTTCCATTTTTTTCTCCTGCTTTATAGCACTGTTTAATTTGTTTGGTATTTGCATGATATTACTGAGATAATGCCACATCTCTAAGATGAAATGTAGTATGCATTTGTCAGAATGCAACAAGACTTTTATTATCTAATTTAAGATGTAAAAGCCTGTTTCTGTGAATAAATATACATCCTCCTCTGTGCTAAGGAACAAGGTCACACCTACCAATGGAGTAATTAACTACCACAAAAAAATCCAACAAAAAAAGTAAAACATAAATTTTACTGGAAAATAACTGGAAAGATAATTAACTTAATAAATTTCATCTGCAACTGTATGCATACATTAACATTTTGAAAATTACAGAGGTAATAAAAATACAGCAAATATCATTCCCAAATGAAATAACAATCCAAGCTTTATTTGATAATTATGTTTTAACTACTGGGAATAAAATCATATTCTTGTAGGAAAGAAGATTTTCTAATGCATTTTCATTTTTCAGATTTTTTTCATTTCAAATGTGGGATAACGATAATGTCACTACCTTTACTAAAATAGAATAAAGCTATGAAGCTGAGACTTTTTTAGTAGATCAGCATTTTTGCCTTTTCTTCAGTTGTAAGGGAAGAATTAAATTGTATTCTCAACATGAAGTTCCACTGAAAGTAGGAGAACCAGACATAAATTTGTTACCTTTTATAAATTGGGATATATGAAATCTCCACTGACTATGCCAAACCTGAGGCTGTGTCCAAACCAAATTCCAGAGGAAGGAAAATATAATTATTTTCTCTTACAAGCAGGTTGTGCAGGGATAATTTTTGGGGAATTAAATAGAGAATATTCAGAATAGTCTTTGTCTATCTATGTAATTCATCGCTGTTCTCAAATCATGTCAGGCATAACAGGTAGAGATTTTAGACTGAAAGGTGTGGATCTCAAAAGACTCAGAAAATGAAGATAAATCAATCAGATCAGTCGTTTGCATACCATTACATATATGATTTCCAAAATAATACTTTAAAACTACTTTGTGTTTTGAGGTTTCTATCGACCTGAAAATATGTGAGTCAAGGAAAATGCTAATTTGCCAAGAATTGTAATTGAATTGAAGTGGCCTTCTGTGACCTTTCTTTTATTTCATTTCATAAGAATGATGAAATTTTCATGCAGATGTCAGCATATGTTAAACATATGCAATTGAATTAAGCATGAAACTTCCTTTATTTTTTGGTAGGATTGCTTTTAGCAAAATATCCTAAATAAAACATCTTTCCTAGTATTCTTAATAGGTTTTATAGTGGAGGGAAGACCTAAGAGATAAATTATGCTTTTTCCTGACTCATAAGTACCTTTCATTTTTCACCTGGTCTAGGTCACATTACAGTTATGTATTCCTCATTTAAAAGACATCATTGTCCATTCTTATGACCGACATTTTCTTAAGGAACAAAATAATAAGCTTTTGTCATTCTTTGGCTCAGTTGTCATAATTATCTGAAATGACAATTGTCGCAAAAACCCCAACATATTGTATATAAACATGTATATATTTTTTGTCAACTGTGTTGACTGACAGCTGACTCTTGCCATGTTATGCAACAGGTCCATGGAGTGTCCACTGAAACTTTGAAAGTGAAAGACACAGTACTTAAGGTGATTGTACCTCAGTCATTGCATACAAGAGCTGGAGATTTGTTCTTCAATGGTTAGTTCTGTAATTAGATCCATGTGAACATATCTGGTTTAATAGCTTTAATGTGGTACCTATAATTTCAATTTATCTCTTTATTACCTTGGTTCCAAGCAAAACTATGCTGAAAATGATATAGAAGGACCACTTAATAGAAAAAGTAGTCATTTTACTGTATTTGCCACAGGATTAATATAATCAAACTCAATTTTTTCTTTTTCCTGAAATAATTCATTATTAAAGGTAGCTGGTTTTGAATCTTATACGTGTGATCTGCTAAGAGGAATAGCCGTATGCAAGTAAGGTCATCGGTCATATTTTTTCACCTCTATTTCATGGGCTTTTGGAGTAGAAAATTTAGGCTACAGAATTCTTATGAAATACTGGGTCGGTATTATGGAACATAACGCCAAAAGTATGCCAATAACCAAAATCTCCCTTCAGGTGACTTTTAGAGGCAGAGAGACATAGTACTCTCACAGGAAATAGGGTATTTGAGTGATGTCAGAGCACGGATGAAGAATGGGTGGATTAGAGTCTGGAAAGAAAAAAGTGCTTTGAAGAGATAAACGCTGGGTGGGAGAAGCTAAAAAAACCAAAAGCATTAACCACAAAGCCTGGGCAATCAAACAGCAGTCACTGGGCCAAGTGCCTTGCACCTTACAGGAAGGAATTTCTGCTGCAGTAGCAATGAATTTGTAAAGGCCACAAATCATGATTTTTTAATGCTGGGTTCAAGATGATTTTTTTTCATCTTAACAAAAGAAGAGGTTGTTTTAAGATGTGGGACTTTTCCATGCTATTAACAAGTTTAGACAGAGATGAAGTCTCACAATGTTACGGCTCCTGGAGTGCCAAATCACACACTGACACTGTTTGACCCCACTGCTCAGAGGGTTCTACAGGAGAATGCACATTATGCTATGAATATCAAAAACCACACTGTGGATGATAATTTTTATCTTGTTTCCTAAAATAACTTTTATCTCCACTTTACTAAGAGCTTGATGTGTTTAACTCAGTCTTACTTGTAAAAAAAGCTATCTGAATTTGGAAATTGTCTAGAAACACTGACAAAGGCATCTTGTCCTTTGCTTTACTCTGCTAAAGCAGTTTCCATACTCAGAAATACTCTTTGAAAGAGATGAATGGACATATTAACTGGAGATGAAAGACAGGTCAAGCCTAAGTTTCACAGCCAGAAACCAAAAGAATAGATAATATCTAAATGGAGAAAAAAGTCCCACAAAAACATGAAAAAATGTGGCCACAGTCTGCAGAACATCACGTTTAATTTTGTGCTTAAATGGTTGCGAAGAACTTTAGTACAGCTGAAAAAGCAAAGTTATGCCATGTATGTATATACACTTACAGAACTGAGCCCTAAGTTAATAAATTAGGAAGTTTAAAAATCAACATGTAGAAACAACTAAAAAATTACTGAATCATGTTCTTACCCTTCCTATTGTGAAGGATAGCCAATTACTTGCCACTACAGAAGTAATTGAAAAGATTATCATGGGTAATGTCTAAGATAATCAGTGTCCTTAGGGTAAGATACTTCCTCAAGGGCACATGAAATCACACAACCACCTTCTCTCCTACATCTTGATTCTGCAAATAGGTAGGGTGTGATTGCTGAGTCATAAAAGAATGCATTGGGCCTCTAATGCAATTATGATCCAAAAATACTCAGTACAGGGCCTTAGGCAAGAAGCTGATGACATGCCAGAAGCGGGACCTGCAGGGAACCCTGAGCTTGTTAATACCCTTCTTTGGGTGAGTGATGTTAAACTGTTGACTGACCATCCCCATTTCCAGACAGTCTGCTGCTGAGTGAGACTGTGCCCTACAATTTATCTTTCACGTTTTGTCTGATCTCATCTATAACACATCATTGTATTGATTCTGTCAAAATGATGATGGCAAATAGCATCCACCAGGAAACTTTGCACGTGATTTTGCAAAAATTACATGTTACTCTAACTTAATGGGAACTGCAAAAATTGCACAGGGGAATAAATCACTGCTGGTGAATCTGGAGGTAAAGTTGATTTTCTTCCTCCCAAACATTGATGCACTTCTCTTTGCCATTGAAATACTGGCGAAAGAACTTTAACAGATAGAAGGAAAAAATAAGAAAAATGCCTCTTTAAGTTATCCTGCTCCACTACTGGGAAAAACAAGTAAAAAAATTGTGTCTCAGAAAAGAAAGAATCATTAGAGGAGGGTAGCAGTTATCACTAAAAAGATCTTTTGCTGAAGGGCTAAAACTACATAGTACAAAAGAGAAATTAAACTTCTCTGTGTCTTATCAGCTACACTGCATCACCCCTGTCTGTTGCACCCTGTTTTCCAGCTCTATTCTGCAGCACAGTGGTTTAGTTCTTTTTTCCTTTTTTTTTCTTCCAATTTTCCTAACAGAAAAGTAGACATTGCGATATCCCATGGGTTGCTGTCCTGCACAAGAGACTTTCTGAGGATATGGTTGCTTATCTCATTTCAAGTATTAAGTATGGCCCTAAAGAATTCCTGTCCTGCATGCCAACCTTTCCTCTCCCATACTTCAGATTTTTAAAAATACTGCATTTCCCACTTTGTCTTTTTATACAGCTCAATAATAGACAATTTAATTTTTCTTTCAGTGAATAAAATTAACATCTATAGGCATTTATAAATGTTCTCCTCCTCTGGAGCATAGATTATGAGAAAACTTGAGAGGTCTATAATAGATGAGAATACTTTCAATCTTTAAGGAAAACTAATGACTTCTTCCCCTGTAAAAGAGCTGAACCATAGGAATGCTAACACATGGTAGAAAACACGTTGGCACATGAAAAGAAATAAAGCAAAACTAGAAAAAAAAACAGAAAAAAAAAGAAAAAAGATAACTTCCTAGGGGGAAAAGACAACGAGTCTCAGATGTACAAATGATTTGTCAAAGCAGGAATCATAGGATCATGGAATGATTTAGGTTAGAAGGGACCTTAGAGACTATCTAGTTCCAGCCACCTGCCATTGGCAGAGACTTCTTCAGCT
The DNA here is from genome assembly GCA_013398015.1 of Oreocharis arfaki. NCBI lineage: Eukaryota > Metazoa > Chordata > Aves > Passeriformes > Paramythiidae > Oreocharis > Oreocharis arfaki. The sequence continues at coordinate 53,349 of VZRR01004100.1, read as the reverse complement.
AGACCAGGCTGCTCAGGGTCCCATTAAACCTGGCCATGAACATTTCAGTGATGGAGCATCCACATCTCTGGGAAATGAAATAAACCAAAATTTTAGAAAATTCTCATTTCACTTCACAGTCATCTGATATTTGCAGAACAAGATGTTTTGTAATCTTATGTTTACTCTCTTTTTCTCATTTGGACTTTCTATGCTTTTTAATTCTAAAATATTGTCTAATCTAATACAGTAGTATTACATGGCATTGTTTATGTAAAATTAGACCACAGTCTGAAGGGCACAGGTTCTCTTGCGAAGAAGATCATAGAACTTTTGCAGTTGATTTATATGCTGGAAAGTCCATTGGAATGTTCAAAAAATTAACTCATAATGAGTTGAGTATTTAAAAGTGTATTCTGCGATAATTGGGTGATAGTTTTCCATCCATTCCTTTTGGATTTGACTATCTGATGCTAATTAAATTTGGTATAATGTCATACAACAATTACATGTACTTTTTAGTAATTTTGGGCTTGGTAGTCGCTACTTTAGAAAAGGAATTAAAACAAACAAGTAATGGTAACAGAAAATATTAAAAAAAAATTTTGTAATATATAACTTTTTTTGCATACTTTAAACCAGTATGCCTCTGTCAACTGCAAATATTCATTCTTTCAGACATTTCAGACTTTACTTTTGAACCTCTTCAGTATACTATGAACTGCAGAATTCATGGTTTCACACATACAGTCGTTACTAAACATTCACTCCATTAGTGTCTGCCAGATTCATTTTGGATTTGAAGTCTCCTATCTAAATTGACACCAGCTATCCAATTGCAGCACTCTTTACATTTCTGATGTGTCATACTCCATTACATTTTCTGTGTCACCTCCCATCACGTTATATTGTGTCATGCAGAAAAGCCAATGTGAGTTGACGTTACACAAGATGATGTGATCTAAAAGATTTAAAGCTATGCAATTCACTGAAGCAGAAAGGTGACACATTGCAATCAAGGTGTAAATACCTACTTCCCCTAGAGCATCAATTAACTGCTAAAAACACATACTAGATGACCTTTAAAGTTCCCTTCCAACTCAAACTCTTCTATGATTCTGTGATTCTATGATATGTTGGAAAATTATTAGGATAAGAGAATCTGATCTGAACACTTTTAGTGTAATACATAAAATGCTAAACTCCATAAATACTGCATATTCAACTTAGCAGAACAAAAGCAAAGACAATTAAATCAAAAGTTCATAATTTTAAAATCTGTTCTAGCAACATGGATGTTATAGAAAATGAATCATTCCTCACTACGTTCTTATAAGAGAATAAGTATAATTTTCTTAGTTTGAGTAATTAAAAACCATGTAAGGACTGAAGTGACAACAACTAATGCTAATAATGAAATATATATAAAAGTACTAAAAGAGCTCCAAGAATCTTGCCTCTCAGTGTCAGGGAATATCCATCCCTGCTGCTTTAAATAACTTTTCTTAACATCAGATGCAAGAAATTGGATTTTGATTTTACATATATCATCTTGCCAAATGAATTTTAGGCTTAAAATCATCAAATACAATTTTAGGTGATGAATGGATGTGTCTGAGTTAGGAGTAGTTCCAGAGCCCAATCTTTTACAATTAGAAATGAAAGTGTTAGGGGACTACAAAATTCAGAAGTACAAGGAAAATGAGGTTAGTGCATCCTCATGCCTATTTTTAGGTATAAGTACATGGCCAGCCACGCAGAGCAGCTCAGACAGACACACTCAGCTCTTGCACAAACGAAATTACATCAGTGGCCACATCCTGCTCCCCTCTCTAGCGGAGTAGGATGTAGCTGTATTAGTGGAAAATATATATATACACACGCACACATACGTGTGCATAAGGTGGTGATTTTCCCAGCAGCTGGGCTCAGATCTTCAGAACGCCCGGTAGTCTCCCTGGGTACCCTCCCAGTCTTCCCGCTTACTGACAACTGGACGTAAAAGCCCCCAGGTTCCACTCCCTCCTTCCCTCCCTCTTTCTCTCCCCACCCCTCCTTTTTCTCACTTCACCCTCTCTCATGAGAACTTTATGAAGTGCAAGAAGGATAAGTGCAAGGATCCTATTTTTTTTTTAATTTTTTTTAATTTTTTTTTTTTTTTTTTTTTTTTTTTTTTTTTTTTTTTTTTTTTTATCTTTTTTTTTTTTTTTTTGTGTACGGAGATTTGGCTTTTATGGATTGGTGGCAGACTACACCGGGCTACTCCTGTGGTGATTTTCATAGCAGCCACATGAGGGCATTATTCAGCTACCCCACCTGCCATTGTTCCTCTGCGTTCCCTTTCTTTTTTCCCATCAAGAATCCCTTTTATCACATAACCTAACCAAAGATATGATTCACATTACAGTAGTAACTAAGCTAAGTGCTTAAAATAAACCATGATGAAATACAAACTTTGAGTTTATTGCAGATTGTGCAAATATCACAAGGAGCTTTGTATTCTCCAATCATGTTACTCTTGCAGAAAGGCTTTTCTGATCAGAATCTGTCCCTTCTTGTAGTTCAGGTGATATTATTTTTGCCTTTCTGGTAACCTTTGTAATCAACACGGTTTCCAGCAGAAATCCAAAACATAGTTCCACATCAGCTACTGTGCAGAAAAATTCCTCTATATCCCAACTGAAATCAGTACTTTTCCCCCCCTTATTTTTCCCCCAAGTAAAATTGTGAAACAAAACAATTTTTATTTCTGAAGAAAAATGGAAAAAGATATCTTCACATGATATCAAATTTATTCTATGCTCTCTTCTGGATAGCTTTTGAAATATGCTGTTATTAAAGGAATGACAATTGTGGGGCTTTTTAAAATGACATTTTGTCTGTTTCAAATTATTTGTCAAAAAATTCTTATCACTTTTCGTTCTTATGCAATTGATTTAATAGACAAGTTGTGTCTACCTTCACTTAGCAGAAAATGTCAAATAAAAGAAGTCCTACTGAAGAGTAAGTTTTTTAAAGTGAGCCAGTCCTGAAAAGTAAAAAACAGAAACAGCAAAGGTGTCATATATCAGAAAAAAAAAAAAAAAAAAAAAAAAAAAACCAAGAAAAAATAATAAACCCTTTCAAGCACANNNGCACATGAAAGAATATAGAACCATTGCAAGGACAGTTTATTCCTCAGTATCTTGTCTTCAAGATCTCAGAAGGAACATTTTTGAAATATTGCATGTCATGCATCATTTAAGTAAAACTTTGCTTAAACAGACAAGAGCTAACTCACACAGGGGTTTGATAGTCAATTTTTTTTTCTAAATTATTCATGTGGGAAATTTTTTAATGTGTATCACTAATGTGAGCTGTAAGCATGTAATTGATGAAATCTTGCTTAAAGACCCTCAGGAAGGTGATTTAAAATGGCAATTTGTTAAAATAATGTCTATTAGCTCTGATTCTCCCATGCTCCTACCAGTTAACACAGCATGTTCATTTATCATTGAACTCAGATTAACTCACTCAAACTATGACCTAACCTTATCAAAGTTACTTCAAATTACCACCCGTTAAACTGACTGTGCGTTGCAGTAGAAATATCTTATTAAGTAAAGCTCACTTTGATTGCATTTCAAGTGTGAAACAATGCTGGAGGTGACTTTTATAATTTCAAAATGTATTCCAAAGATAGATTTCAAGGCATATATTTTCTGTGTAAAATTCAATAAATTATGTATTTCTTTGACAATAATCTTCTATGCACATGGAAAAAATCCCAAGTTTTCCTTTCTGTTTTGCAAATAAGCATAGAGTTTGAAGTAGACATACTGACCCTCAGACATTGCAATGTAAACAAAAATTGAGTGTTTTTGTTAATTAAAAATATCGAAGAGTTCAAAAATATTTCCTAAATCATTCTTTACTATCCACTCTAAAAATAGGTACTAATGTACTAACAAAGGGAGGACATTGGACCTGCATGATTTTCTATTATACTGAATAATTGGTTCCTATCAGAGGCCAGAATATTAAGTGAAACACTGACTTATTATGCAGTTAACTTTGATCCAGCAACTACTTATGTAAATACACACACACACATCTCAGACCTGGACAGATGACTCACACACCCTATTTGCATTTAAAATGGCACTAAACATTTTTTCCAGGAAAAAAAAAAATAATCCCCTACTTTATTTTGTCCTTACAAGTCACTGAAAGTCTACAATCAAGACTGATTTAATCAGTACTGCCACCAACTGCCTTGTGTTTGTCTTGGAAATGACCAGAGTTCCAAGGACAGTTTGCTAGGTTTTTTTCTCTCAGGGGTAATTATTGTAACAGAACTGTATTTTTCTGTATAACATCGATCATGCATAGAAATTCCTGTTTAAGGTATGACGAAGTTTGACAAATGTAGCAATGCAGAGAGAGGGAGATGAGAAAGTAATTAACAACTTTTTCATATAATGTTATTTAAGTGACCAACTGTCATGTGAAAAGGGGAGGTTTCCTTAACCCTGAGTGTTTGATATGTCTGGCAATGCCCAAGGAAAGCCAAGACCCTCGTGTCCAACCAGTCTGTCAGCATCCTGTGATGGGGACCCTTCCCTGAGCAATCCTGCTGGATCAGAGGGTGGTTTCGCTGGCTTATTCAGGGACACACATGGACAGCATAATGGAAACCCATCAGTGCATCTTCCACTTTATACCAGTATTTCCCCTCTGCTGGTGATTGCCAGCGCCCATGAAGGACTCACACCAACAGTTTACAGAATAACATACTTAATTAATATAAAATTGTGACACGTTAAGGTTCAAGGACTGGCTGTGATGGTATTTGTCTGCAAAAACATATTCAAAGCAATGCACAGGCAAACTCTAATCCCCAATAAAAGTGTTCAGTACACACAGAGTGTGGTTCTTACCCATAGGCATCCCCGCAGGGGAGAAGACAGGTTCAGCCCTATGACCTTTCCAAGAAGTTACAATGGAGTCTCCTAAATTCCCCCCATTCCCAACTTACTTTTATACTATTTCTTTATGTTGAGGTGGAGCTTGAATAGCTTTATTCATACACGTCTTTATTACTGATTGTTGCAAAATTCTCTTGCTTTGCTCTTCGAAGTATAGTCAATAAAGTATGGACACTTCCTCAGTGAGGGGTGGTCCTGTCTTGGGGGCAGGTAGCTCTGGGATGGAGGTGAGTATTGTATTATAATCAGGCTGTAAGGAACCAAGTTCACCCAAGGAGAGCGATTTCACCAGAGCTGCTGCCTTGGCAGCAAGACACCCTCTCCTATCTCCCCTGACTGACAGCTGCTATGGGGTTTATCAGCTGCAAAGCACCATCGATTCCCCTTCCTGCAAGGGTTTCAACAGAGCCTTGGCCACAGGGTTTCCACTCTGCTCTGCCCTCCATTCCGTCTCCCTCAGTTTATGGTTGCAGATTGTGTGTGTGTGTAATCTCCATGGAACAGGTTTCGAGCCTGCCGACCACGTCCCATCCAAGGAGTAGCAGCTGCATTTTACCATGTAATTTCAGTAACATTATAACATCTGTTAGGATGAGAATATTACTTCTCTGTTGCCTCTAATTTTACCCCCAGCCATCTTTCTATGCCAACTAATACTATAAATGTAGAAGATGAGGTTTCCTTTCAAGAAAGATACACTAGTAAATAACTAAAGATTCTTAACACGAAAAAGTAAAACTTAGTTTTATTTTAGCTGCTGCCACTCATGCCGTAAAAATGTTATCAGGATTTAACAATTTAAATTCAATATCTCAAACCTGAAAATAATATCAGAAATTTGGAGCTAAAAAATACATTCAGAATTTTTTGGCATGCAAGGACAGAACCTCATAAACAGAACAATGTCACTTTTCTGTTCTCTTGAGCTCTTATCCTTGTTGTTTTGAGTTTCTTTATCTTTCCCATGATTTTTTTTTTTTCTCCTGTTCTTGTTATGGTACCAAACAACAAAATCATATATGGACCTGCAAATACTAATAGCATATTGATATAGTATGGTGCAGGATTATAATGTGGAAGATGGTTCTTGTGGAATGCTCCGTGTAACTTAAAATTAAGAGCTTATCTCTATTTTGTTGTGAAACATTGGCCAATTATAGTCTGACATTTATCTGTTCAATGCATTGATTCATTTTGGCTTTGAAATATGTAATTATGTAAGAGTAAATCAAAATTTAAATAACGTAAAGAAAAATTCCATCATGAGTAGAAGGTTCCCATCAATTGTATTACCACTTTCTTAATTCCATGAAACCACTGGAGCCTTGAGAATATAATGATTCTCACACAACTTCATCAAGCATTGCTAGTACTAATAGGTTAATAGACCCTGACGAAATTGCCGTTTTCCAGGGTCCAAGACCAATATCTTCCAGAAAAAGATAATGCTGAAAATTGCAAAAAAAAAAAAAAAGCAGACTAAAAATTACTTTCGTGTAGCTGGATTCCTGTTTGCTGTTTGAAATTATTGAAGAGCAGCGTTAAAATATCCTATGATAAAGAACCTTTAATTTATTTCTTTTTTTAATGAAGAGCAAAATAAAAGAATGTTATCTTTTTTGGTTGTCTATGACAACAAAATGTAGTATTTTTTTTCCCTTTAATTTTCTTACTTCCAGTTAAAAGAAAGAAGGGCCTACTAACTGGGAGAAATTGATGGATTACTCCAATAAAGTGCCACAGCCATTACGTCTCAACTGCCTGTTACACCAATGGATGACAGGTACATGTGGAAGTATGAGAGATACCATGGTGTCCTTGATACACTCCTGTGTAATGGATGAGGGGAGTCTCTGCAATTTCCATGTAGTTTTGCTCCATCTGGAATTAAAACTATGACAGCGAGGTATGGACAGTCTGGATTCCTTATATAGCTCAGGTCAAAATGGGCTTCTCAACCTAATTATTTTAGAAATATTATATAGTGATTGAAAAAAAGCACTTTCCTTTACTACATTAGGAATATGGAATATAACCTCAGCAGACAGCATTCTCCTTCGCTGTGTTCTGAAGGTGGAGATTCAACACTTTTGTTCAATGAAATTGCCCATTACACTTGGATGTTATATCAATTATGTGTAGAAAATGTGTTTGCTGCAATAAAAGGGTCTTGTTTGCACTGTGCAAGCAGCAGCAAGCAAAAATCTATTTATAACACTGAATTTAAAAATTCATTCGGAAATTGTTTGATGTATTAGATTACAGAAAAAAAAAAAAAACTGCAACAAAACCCATAAGTAATCTGCAAGAAAATTACAAAGGAAGTTATGTATTTCTAAATGATTTGCACGCCTCCATTGTTCCGTTAGCTCAACATACTTGGTGAATGAAGATTTTAAGCATATTTTTAAAAATGAAGGCAAGTCAAATACAAGAAAACATTTTCTCAAACAAGTTTATGTTAGATGACTGTTGTTAATCAGAACCTCACTGGATTGTTTTGTATGATTATTGCTATTGAATTACACAAAGACACACACACACATTGAAATACAATATTAAAGGTAATTCTGATTGCTTAATGTAACTCAACATGGCAGAATTCTTATGATAACAGGTTTTTGATTACTCCTTTTCCATGTATAGCAGAGACTGACTATAATAGGAAACAATACGCTTTGCTTTCAGAAGAACTGAAAATTTTAATGAGGAATATAAAGACATATGATTTTCTTAATCTGTCTCTGGACTGGTTACCTGCAATTGTCCAGCATCTATTATGGAAGAATTTCCTGATTTAAGTAATCTGTGGTGCAGCATCTAATATAGTCATCTGGAAACACTAGTTTAAGAGAAAGAATGACACTTTTTTTTTTTCCCTATTTGTCTTTATCTATGGGATGTTAATCCAGGAAGGCTGCTGGCCCCAAAATTGAGTAGAAAATTGGAAAAGTATAGCCTCCATTGACTAATTGGGGTTTTTTTCATCCATCGTGCCATTAATTTTTGTTTTTTCAATTAATGAAAAAATGTTTCTATGACTCTTTAAAATCCCATTTTGAGAAATTAATAGGATATCCATGAGTACAAAATACCAAAATCTCAAGGAGCTGTTTTATAGCATATACCTAGTTTAGCATATTTTTCTGTTTGCTTTGTCTCTTTATCTTGCATTATCACTTGCTGAAAAGCTTATATAAACTAGTAGAAGCTTGAAACCCTGAGTCAGCCACAATATTCCTTCCCCATGCCTTTTAATGTTCAAACTGATACTGAAGTTGATGTTTAGCAACAATTTTTATAATTTTTGAAAAACATTACAATTTTTTTTAACTACTTTTTCAGAAGTTAATTCTGAGTTAGCTTCTGAGTTTTATTTCCAGCTATTTGTAATTATTTCTTATCTTGCATAAGGTACTCTGGATTTTTGCACCTCTGATTCCTGACTGTTGGAAAGGAACTGGATTACTTAATTTTTTCTAAGGTTCCACAGCTATTCTATTCTATATTTCTTGTTTCATACTGGAGAAAAAAAGAATAATTTTAAAAAATATCTGTGACTGAAAATACATGGCATATGACTCTCCCTTTGCATTAAGCATTTTGCCTTCCATCCACAAGTGATGATAATCTCTGTGCAGCATGAACATGAAGTCTAAGGTTTGTCTCAAAACTGTAGATGCTTAAATTTGGAAGTATCTAATGCATGTGTTTGCTTATGAAGGAAGGGTTCAATGCAATTTCTGTAACTGTGCAGCTTACCTGGAAGAGATTTACTGTTTAAAATGTTTAAGGAGTTGCACTGACGAGCAGCTGTGTCTCCATACAGGCTTTATGTAGCTCCTGTGCTGTGCCTGCTAGGCCTGTGTGCTTGCCTCTAATGTCACTAGACACTAAAGGGAGTCTAACCCCGACCTGGAACATCTGTGGGCTGCACTGGTTTCCAGCTTGAGTGTTACAAGGAAATCGGAAAACAGATTATGCCACAAACTCCTGAAGAAAGTACACTGTGGCTTCACTGCAGGTGAGCCTAGTAATATCTTTTATCAAGGTTTCCCAATAATTTATGCTATTAAAACATGAAGATACTTTATACTTCACTGAATTTTAATTGCTTTAGCAAACTGGAACATCTTCAAAAGACACCTACCCCAAGGCATTGATTTGCTGTATAAAAAGAAGGGATGTAAGTCCCAGAGATAATCAAGCAGAATAGGGAATTCCTTCCAAGCACCAAAGATATCAAGGGAACTTTCTAACAGCTAGATTATTAGCTATTTTTGATGCTATCAGAAACTATCAATGTTAATTATTTTCCCTTCAAAAATATCCTTTAACGTTTGCAAACATACCTGGACACAGCAGCTGGTCTGCATTGAGAGAAAATCTGTCTCTGTCTTTCTAGTTCTCTGACCTTTTTCAGTGTCATTTGACCCTAGGTGAATATTAACAAATATGCAAAATTAATGACCCTAAAAAATTTCTTTATATGTTTATTTATTCATTGATTTTACAATTCTGTGAATCTGGAAGCTTATAATTTTAAGTTTCTATTCCTTAATAAATAGTAGGATTTCTGCCACAGTGAAACACCTCTTGGAAAATCTGGCTACAAAACAGATGAGGATACAAAAATAGATGTCTGTGGGTTTTATTAGGATATTAGTGCCTCATTTTTTGAATATGCTAACCTTAGCCACAAGAACTTGCTTTTTGTATGTCTATTTTCTTAAAGGTATCATTCATTATTAAAAGGAGTAGAACTGTGAAATAATTTATTAAGCAAAACGGAGAGTCTGATAGAATAATGCTAAAAAATGTTATTTTGTTATAGTTTTTGCCAAAATCTTTCGTTCAAACTGGGATGTAATTTTTGGCATGTATTACACTGTGCACCTTCTTAAATGTTATCTACTTTCCTTTAAAAATCCTGACTAAACATAATAATACATCTGAAAAGGTATTTCAAAATCTTCCAAATCAAACACAGTATTTTACCTTTGAGCTACACTGCCAATTAAAATCTATAGCCATTAAAGGCATGATATATATTTCATTTAGTATTGGTAAGATAACATTTTTGACATTTTCATGGACTTCCATTACAGCAACTACTAAGAGTACAAGCTAAAGAGTATAGTGAAGTAACCAAATTAGTAAAAACTGATTTTTAGATTCAAAAACTAAGAAAATGAAAATTAGTTAATTAAAGTAATGTACATAGTAACAAACACAATGTAAGAGCAGATGTAGTGTCGCAGCTTTGCAAATTTAGAAAGCTTTGATAAGGGAAATTAAGATTACTGAAGTGAAAATTTGCATAGTTGAGTAACACCACAGTCAAAGTTTTAATAATACACTGGGATTTTAGATGATTTATGCAGCTGAATCTTTAGGATTGCTGTTCCTGTTTCTTTGAACTTCCAAAGAAGTTTCTATAAAGTTGCATTGGATTTGTCATTAACCTGGTCTAAGTAATGTTCAAGTAAGGGTTGCAGAAGTAGGTTATATGTTATATTATTCCTTGTCCAAGGAACATAAAAAACAGTCAGGTTTCCCCTGAAGCAAGACTTCGATTTGTGCAAGGTATGAGTAGATCGTCAGAAATTAATTTTATATGACTTGATAATTGATTTAAAATTCTGTGGTTTCTGAGGAAGATGTGGCTGGCAGAAAGCAAGGGAATAAAAGGTTTGCCTTGTTTGCTTATCCCTTTCCCCATACAGACAAAGATTTGAACTCTCGTCTGAACTTCTATCTGAAGACAAACATGGACAGAGAGTAAAATTTGCAGCATCAAGTTTGGTGTCTGCTGCTTCATCTTCTTCCTGCTGTGATTCAAAAAAAAGCAAACAAACAACTGAAAACACCATAAACCCAAACAAATCCAAATTAAACCAAACCAAAAAAAACCAACAACAGCAACAAAAAGCCAAAAACACAACAATCAAAAAAACCTCAAAAAATACCCCCCCCAAAAAAACCAAACAAAAAAACCCCAAACCAAAACAAACACACACACACACACACACACACACACAAAGAAAACCTCAACAACCCGAAAAACCAAACCAAACCAAAACCCCCCCCAAACCAGATGAGTTTTAGTAGATAGTCTGAGGTACAGATCCCTAAGCCAGATTTCAATGGCTTTTCTTCCACTAGGATCAGCTTCTGATCTTATAATTTTGCAATGGATCTTTCTGTATTAGAGATAAAACAGCAGAGAAAAGGTTCAGCCTGTAACACCAATGCAGTTCGCAAGCAGATATATTTGTTATGGTTGCCTCTCGTACAGGTCTTCCCTGCTGCCAAACTGACACAATTTTCTTCGCATATTTGTGAGATTTGCTGATTGTAACAGCTGTTTAACTTAAAAAATTATCATTATAGACAATTGGAGTGAGTTGTGAAAGCGCCTGTTATGTGAATTCATAATCTCCAGAGTACTAGTTATTGTATATCCTTGAGCAGGACCCTCAGGCTTACATTTGAAAAGATTATTCTTTAACTGCACCTGAAATTTGAAAATGCTCAATACACTAAACCCTGAGCATTATGTATGGAAAGGGATCAAAGGCAGAGCTGGAATTCACATTTTGGTCTTCATAGGTAAGCATTTAAAACAGAGGCAAAAATGTAGGATTTTTTGAAAATGTAGTTGCAATTTTTAATGTGTTTTAATGAAGTCTTTCAAGTGTCTCCTTCCTAAGTGACATACTGACACAGTGATGGCAAGCATATCTGATGATACCATTCATTAGAGAATGGGATTAGATGGTAGGAAATGCATAGAACAAAATAATGTGGTGGGAGGAGGAGAGATTGTTCAGTCTGATCAGGACACCCTTGCCAAAGTAGAGTGCTCCAGCTCCTCTATTTCTGTGTTTCCTGGTTTTTTGTCCGTTTCAGATACAAACTTCCTTACAGGCTGTCTGGTCCAAAAATTCAGAAAGCAGAAAAAAATCCCTCAGCTACTCTGCATGAGCTGGATATGTAGGAAACTGAAATGCATTAAACAGCTGTATGAGTCTTTCACTCCATGCTTCACCTGGGAAGCCCTGCTCAGTGTGTTTGAGTAGGGGGATATTACAGCTTACTTTTCCAGCAAATGTATGTTTAGCTGGTTTGTACCCCAAATTGAAAATACACAGAAAAATTCTTAGCTGGTGTAGTTCATAATAACTACCACAGATGACTAGTTTATACCTGCTGAGTGCAAATCCCATAGGATACTCTCATAAGCCCTGGTTTTAGAACATTTCAAAGACCAACAAATTTTAGAATTTTAAACACCCAAGCTCTAACTTCTTTATTCTGACCATTTCTCAGCTTTCTAGGTAGAAAGAGGTATGACTACTTATAAACTAAAAAAAGGACATCTAATTATTCAGTATTGCAGGTGCCTGAAAAGAGGAGTAAATTTAATTTCTGATCTCTTTCACAGATTTAGCAGAAGCTAGCACACTCCATAGGAGATATCTATCCTAATGACTCCTATGATCAATTGGGTATTTTACAGACTGCCTGTATAAGAATCTGGGACTAGGATTTGCAGCCTCAGACATCTGATTTGAGATCATTTGCAAATCTCACTGCCCTGAACCAGTGGTCTTTAAAATGTCAAAAGACTGTGCTTATTGCTTCTGTTTTACAGTGAAGTAAAAGAAAATGCATCTAAAACTGTGTAGTCTTTCCAGACAAAAAAAAAAAAAAAGACATTATGTCCTGGAAAAGATATTAGATGAGGAACATTAAATCTGCAATACTTGAAAAGCTACAAGTCAAGCATTCTATCTAAAATATCATAATATCATGCATACCTAATAGCTGAGTGTTGCTATACTTGACTTTCTAAAGACACAGCTCAAACTCTGCTTCTCTAATCCTCTGAATGCAATCCCTGTGCTTGTATTCTCACACAGACCCAGCAAAATAAGACCTATAATACACTATGAGTTATTTGGCATAACTGAGTTTTCAAATGGAAAGGAAAAAAAAAAAAAGCTATTAGAGGAGACAATGGAGCAAATGGTGTTTTTTAATACATTTACCTGGAAAAGATATACCTCTATCTCTGACTAGATCTAGATCTAGAGCTACATATCTAGAGATAGATCTAGATAGATCATTTTTGCAGGCACAGGATTTTTTTGGTTTTTGTAGAAATTATGAGAATGCGTTTATCAATACATTTATTTTATGCTTTCATAAATGCCATAGAAATTTATGTAGAAATCAAGACTTCTAACCCAATACAGTGATCACTTAATGTTCTCTATTGTAGGATGAGTTGTCTTAGCCTGCTTTAGTTAATGAACGTGTTTATGAATGGAAGAGAAGCAAACCTGAAGTCATACACTCACAGAAATTTTGTCTGGAGGACATCATCTAGTCTTACCTCCTGCCTGCACCAGGACTACCCTTAAGACCGGATTTATTTTCCCATGCCAATTTCATTCAGGTGTCTGCAAAAAGGTTCTAAAAAAAATGGTCTTTATCTTTTCAGACACTGACCCACGGCTGACTGAGCTTCAGTTTCCTGGTTCCTCTTTCTTGCTCTTTCTGAAGAGAACTATATCTCATAACCTTTTGCAGATGTCAGACACTTCCTCCAGTCAATGGAATATTTCACAAACCACGAGTTCTTTCAGCATCCTCAAATATTTCATGTCTGGTCTCATGGATGGGAATAAAATCAGATTTCCCAATTAGTCTTTATTGCTCTTGGTTATCCCTCTACTTCCCAAACCATTTTGATACGCCCAGAGATCTGTGTTTTGCAGATGTTTTATACGCAGACCCATGTGTACATGCCAACAAGTGTGCAGACTAAACATGAGAGAGTATTATAGTCAAAAAATGCAGACTAGGAATAAATGACTGCCTAGAAATTATTTTTATTTAGTTAGTAGGAGAGAATTGAGCAGAGTTAACGCTCATTTTGGTATTTTCTTTATTAAACAGACAGAAAGCTGAATATGTTTCCCTGGAGGGAAAATAATCACAAACTGAGAAAAAGTTTTCTTTTTATTAAGAAATAAAACAAGATGTTAAATGGCAGGCCCAAGTAGGAAGTCATGACCGCTGGCAGTATCCTGTCACTCACCTTCCCCTAGTGAATTAATTTGCTGTAAAGATTAGAAATATTATCCTTCCCATCAGAAGCAAACCCATCAGATTTGTATCCAGATGATGAAGGGAATTTTCAGACTTATCTAGAAGCTCTTATACTTCTGTAATCTTATTATTTAGCAACAGAGTATCTTGGATTGTAACTCAGTGTTTGAACTGATGAACATCTACCTATTAAATTTATGTGCCAAATGCAGTGTTTCAAAACATCAGCTGATAAAAAAAGACATAGAAAAGGATTTCAAAACTACATATCAACCTCTTTCAAATTTTATGTTACCCTAAATCTATTTTTAACAAAAGATAAATTGTTACAGCAATAATTTGCACCACAGTTTAGTTTTAATTGTATTTCTGGCTTTTGCTCAGTGTTGGTATAATACTTTTGGAAATTGATCTGGACAACTGTTCCATTTTAAAAAACAAAACAAAACAACAAAATTCCCCCATAAAACATTATCTCAATTTAAAATGGAACAGGATTTTCCTATCAATCAACAACATAATACCTTTTAAAAAGAAAACAGAACTGACCTGACATATTTCACTAGCTTTTGTTCCTTGGAGAGAAAGGATGAGAAAAAAAAAGTGCAAGAGCCTTATTAAAACCCTAGAAATATTATGTTTATTTAGGAAAATAATATAATCTGGTAATCCTGTTGCAACACTGTACTCTATATAAAACCATAAATGTTAACAAAGCTGACAAAGTTTTCTCTTGTAATTCTGTTTAGTTCAAGCAGTTTACCATACAGCTGGATACAATTATTGGGTTTTTTTACATTTGAGAAATCTTCAGTAAAAATCTTTGGTAACTTGTTAAACCATTATGTTTTCACCTTGTCTTGCTGCAAAATAGAGTAGGCTAGCAGTGGAAACTCAGAAACAGAATTTCAAAATACTGCTTACATTTATTTGAACCAGTTTTATTCTTGAGATAGGTCAGTGTAGTACTACACATCAGTAGTACTACATTGCTTCATTAATCTAGGTGCACAGCAAAAATAATTAAAATAAAAACCTTTTGTCCCTAGAAGTGGTGTTTATGGTCTCATGCAGTAAAAGTAGTTATTGTAGTTCCAGAAAAGAAGGTTAATTCTATATTTATATGAAACTCCGCTCCAGATTTTCTGTTCCAGGTATCCAGGTTTTCTGTCAACAATGTAGATTTCTATTTGTGTGCTGCTTGTCTAAATTTTCATTACTCTCAGTGAAGAACTAAATTTGCAGTCAATAGAATTTATCTTTTTTAAAAGCAGACATTCTTGACCAAAATCAGGTTTATTAAAAAAAAATAAAAACAGCTCCAAATCTCAGAATCAAGCTTTTTGACTGAATATGCTACAGACTTTTGCTCTCCTTTTCTTCAGAAAGTGTCCAGTTTGAATTCTAAATTGTAAACAGGATCACAGGATAGCTGAGGTTGAAAAGCATCTCTGGAAATATCGTAGTCCTACAGAATATAGGTGAGATGGAGCAGGTTGCTCAGAATGGTGTTTAGATGGTTTTTAAATATCCATAACAGTGGAAATTCCACAACTTCTCCAGACAACTTGTCCCAGTGTCTGACCACTATCCCATTAAAAAAAAAATTATGATGAGGTGTGATAGGATGGTAAGAATACTTTTTCTTGGGAATTAAGGCAATGATGTTAATGTAAAACCATTCAGTGAATGATATTTTATACCCAGTAAATAAACACAACACCTTGAGAGGAAGAAGAGAGAAAATAATCTGAGAAAAGCACATGTCTAATCATAAAATCACATAGTTGAATATCATACATTCAGAATTTTTATTCCTTCAACTCATAGTCACAGCTCTAGCAGTCTGAGAGCACCCTGCTTAGCAGTTTCTAGTCTCTTGAGCAAACTGAAGCACAGTGAGCATTAGCAGTAGTCGAGCTGCATGCACAGGAGGTTGTGTGAGGGCCAAGCAGCAGTCATCAGGCTGCACAGTTTTACATTTCAGAAGCTTGTCCCTTAGCATCGAACCCACTACCCGAGAGAGGAGCTGGGAATTTCAGAGTGGTGAGTTAATTGTGTGAGAGACTTTTAGACATAACCAACAGGAAATACTGAGCACAGAGGGAAATCCAAGTTTCTGCTATTCTCTGGGGTCTACAACCCTCAAAAAAAATGACACTTAGAGAAAAGTTTCCTTTTTCCTACCTCAAATTCACTTTTGAGAACCAAGACTTGCAGAACAAAATTCAACAAATTTGCTCTGCAAGACATGTTCAAGACTCACTATTTCCAAAATTATTCCAAGAAAGAAAAGGATGGTGTTTTTAATGCAGAACACTCATGGCAGATCCGGGAGTTGTAAACCTAGATTTGTTTGAAGCTCATCTACTTTACAAGTGCTCTGTGAACCGAGACTCTGAGTTTATTGATTATTCTGAGAAATCACTTATGTCTTTTCCTTCTCTTGAAGTTTCTGTAAAATAAGGAAAGATCTTGTAGGGATAATCATTACCGCAAAACCAAGTGGTCAGACTATTATAAGGCGAATTGCCACTCCTTCAGCTATGACAGCCTCTTACGAAGCAGCTCTCTCGAAGCACACTAAGAATATTCTAAGCATCAGGCATTCAAAATCTTTGCCATTGTTATGGCAATACTATGCTTTTGCAACTTATGACTACATCCATCTTAATCACTAGATTGGATCAGGGTTCATTCTCTAGTCTTGACAGCACAGAAATGCTTTTTCCTAAAAGGTTATACTCTCTTACCTCTCCAAATATAATGACTGCATTCAAACCGAATAGCTGTTAACAAAGCCGCTTTTTTTTTTTTTCGTGAGAATGTAAGTTGGCCTTAGGAAAAAGTGCCAGCAAACACTGAACAAAGATGTTAGTGTTATGGAGACATATACGCCAGTGTTGAAGCTTGTAGTCTTGTCCTGTTTCATTTACTATTGCAAATGTAAACAGCAGGGCTTATACAGAAGTTAGAAATGTTATTTCTCAAGAAAGATAGTTACAGATATTTAAAGGTACTACTATATGAGTATATAGATTTTCAAGATGATTAAGAAGCACTGCTTAAGGAGCAATAGTTTTTTTCCAGATTGTATATTTGAACATCGTCCTTCAATTCCACCTACCCTTTTTAAATGTTGCTTTTTCTTCTTTAAATACTTCTACATGTTCTCAAAGTTTTCAACAGAATGTATATTCAGGGTGCTGTGGATTTCAGGAGACCTTGACAAAAATCCTTATTGGATGTAGGGTTCATTGCCTTGCTCAAGGCTCTTGCATGGCTGCCAGAGATCACATCGTTTTCTACTAATCTCTTAGGGATGCTCAAAGGATTAATTAGTTAATGTGTTTTGAAGTACTTTGAAGATGAAAAGTGCTAAGCATTACGAGGCAAAAGGTTGAGGAGGGGAACCAGGATTTGACAGGTAGCTGAAACACAGCTTCAAAATCTCTCATTTGTTATTAAAAGCCTTAATTCTCTCTGAATTATCTATGATCTGGGTTTCAGAACAGTAAGAAAATCTTTAAAACATTGCCCTACTTCGTTTGAACCAGATGAAGGTTACACATGTTTCCCCTCTGTTCTTTCTCTTTAATTAATTGTGATAAATACAATGGAACTTGCCGTTCAAAGAGTTTCAACTGCTTAAATGCCACCTTGTAGTAAATATAAAACACTGTATGCTTGCATGACTTTCCAAAAGCTTGCAAAAAGGAGAAAAGAATTGGCAATGTGCCCCAGGAGAAATGGGAAAAGCTTTGAATGCACCCCCATTGCAGCTGGAGCACTTCGGTGGTGTTTCACTTTGTGCTTGAAGTTCGTTGCATCAAAAGAATTTAAATCTCTCTGTTGTCACTCCACAGACTTCTACACTTTCAGTGGTGGGGCCATGGTATCAAAGGAGTTAAGGTTTGCAGTTCAGCAGGTGGAATGTGGGTAATAATATTTAAGAATACAAGAAGAAGGGAGTTTAAAACTGCTCCCTTTTTGTTCAAATGCTGAAGCTATAGACACAGGCTTTTGTCTTGTACCTGACCCCTCTTTATCAAAGCACAGGTGCCCTTATATCAGAATTCTGAATCTAATGTGATCAACAAAGGAATTTTGGGAAAAACGTGTGTTCCAGACATAACTGCTAGGCTGAGCTTTTTAATGCTCTAAAGAAGAGTAAGCATAAACAATTTTCCTCTTCTACTTGTAATGGAATGTGTTTCCACTTGTATTGAGAGTAAATTGTGTCCAGTCTTTTGGAGATGTCCTGCCTCAGATTCTGCTGGAGACTCGAACAGGTAAAAAATCAACCCATGTATCACAAATACGAATATGCAAAAAAGCCCTCATCTAGTAGAAGTTCAACGTGCCTGCCCTTACAGACCACTAGTTTATAAATGTCATGATAGTGAAAATAGAGATAGAACCTTTCTTCGTAAAAAAAAAGAAACCAAAACCAAAACCAACCAAACAAAAACACCCAAAAGAATGAAGACTGAGAAATATTTCTCTTGGTAATAAGTCAGTTAGGCAAAATGGCATTATAAATTTATTTTTAGAATGTCATAATTGAACTTCAAAATAGGCATTCTTCATCTTCTACCTTTATTTATGTCTTTTCATATGATTTAATGACTTCTAAATTCAAATGCGAAAACACATTAAAATGAAAAGGCAGGAAGTTTCAATACTCCAACATGACACAGACACGCACATTTATGTTGTTTGGAGATTTTGGTGGTAGTTTTAATACGCATAGAAGCACGCAAAAAATCCCCATGCTGTCAATATTTCTAAAAATGCTTTGAATTATCTCCTCTAGTTTGATCACAAGAGACAAGAAGACTATCGCTTCACAGCCTGCCTAGGTGATAAATATATTTTAATGGAATTACTTATAATACCACTACTAAAATCACAGTGATTAAATAACTTTGTTTGAACTAGTGAGCTGGTCTTGATGAAAAAAAACTGCCTCAAAAATGTTGACAAAACGATTAAATTACCTTTACGAATACATACAAATACATACAAATACATACGGTGACCACACCTTTAATTTTATAGTAGCTTTAGACCCTCAGTAAGCAAAACTATTAAATGCTAATAATAATAATAAAAATAATAAACAACCCAGCAGTACCTATAGCATTGCATGTCTTCTTAGGTATTTATTTGTTTGACAGAGTGGAAGATGCTTTTGTTCTGCTAAAGTAATTGGTGATTTGAAATACATCAACAATTATTGTCCATAGTAACATTTTTTGCATTTTACCTTTGGAAAGTTGATCACATTTTATTTCATCATTTAAAATGATGTTAATCAAAAATGCTTCTTTTTTTCTAAGGTCTTAACTCAACACAAAGACAATCACACAAAATAAGGTATTTACAGTATTAAGTTTCAGCTAGCAGAATATTTTAGGATTGGATGTAAGTCAAAATCTGAAATACATAGTTTTAAAAATCAGGAGGTGAATATTAATGCTAGAATGGCAATATGTGATCAACAAAATACTTGTTTGGCATGGTAACTTTTCTCCAGCATTAATCAGCAGCACAGGGTATGAGAACAGGCATATGCATAGGGACAGTTCCCATCAGTGTGTAGTTCAGGCACCTTTTGCCCATTGGTCGTTGTGATTTGGTTTTTTCTTCCATGGGTTTGCTTTGTTCCTTTTTGAAACTCCAACAGTTTTGTTACCCACAGTATGTTTTTGACAAGCTGTTGTGTGAAGCAATACATCCTTCTAGCAGCTTTCCATCTCTCAACTGCTATGAATCTACACAGCTCATGCTTTCTAAACATGCACTTTTTAAACAGTACTTAACTGCAGCATCACGGTTTTTAAAAGCTGCCTGATCTGAGCAGACTGATTCAAATTGTATACACTTAGTTTTAGATATCACACACCTGTCCAATTTACAAACAAATGGCTCTGACCCCTGTCTCCCACAAAATGCCAGATCATGAGCTGAAGCACTGGCCCATATCACTTAACTGCTAGCCTAATCCCATGCGTGTCTGTGGCTCATATCAGCTGACACTATCTATTTCAGATAAATTGTCTGGAGGATAATATATGTTGAGGACCGTTCCAAGAGTTGGGTGTGACCTGCCTGTTTTAGGGGTAAGCTGAGTTCATGTACTGAAATGTAAGCTAGGATACCAAGTTTGGTCTCAGGGTCTAAGAATGTCCAAGGCTGAATGCGGACATTTGAGATCAGCCTAAATACATTTTTAGGTAAAATTCTCAGATATACAGATTTTTAAAAAGCAAAACAGAACTGAATCAATGTAAGGGCAACTTTGTTAACCTATACCTTTGTCATTAAGAATCAACAAGATGCCCACATGCTAAATGCCTTTTATTACTAAGTAAAAACAACTATAGAAATATATTCTCTTAGTCTATATGGTCAGTCCTAATAATAACAGTAAACTCAGCCTTAGAACTAACTGAGCAGTATGGCCTGTTCCTCTCAAACATTTTATCTTGACGTCACGACAACAGTCCATGCCATTTGAAATGAGGAGCGACAATATTTGAGCAAATACTATAGGTATAGCTTAGCTGAAATATTGTGTGTGCTAAAGCTGCTGGAGTCCCAAGTCCTATATTAATTGATTTCTTTAATGTGTGCTAAACTATTAGCCAATATTTCATTTCATTGCCTTCATAAATTTTATACAAAGCTGTTCCATCTGAATCAAACACATTTCCATTTGATTAAGGCTTTGCTAACACAATTTAGTCTTTCACCTTAGTCTTGCCACAGAATCTGAAAAGATATTTGACAGTATATATTGAACATTTCTGGGTTTATTGCAATTTTTTTGAGACTGACTTTGGGAAAGCATTTTGCTTCGCAGTTGACAGCTTTATTCCAACCCCAAGGCATCTGTGATAATTAATAACCATGTCAGATCAGCTCATTTTAAACAGATGTGCTATGCAGGGTTTTTCCTTATCTCCCTTGTTTTCTACCTTGGTAAGTGACCTTTATTAAATTATGTTTCAAACCAGGAATTCATGACATTCAGATTCCATAGGGCAAGATGAGAATGCCATTATCTCAGCTCATATAAGAAAGTGTATTATTCTATAGTATTCTGTGTGTATGTGACCTGCAGGCTTTTTGTTTTGTATTTTAATGCAGGTTTTGGTAGAACAAACATGAAGTCCAAATCAGGATAAAATATTCTTCTTCATTCAATTTTATTTCTGCTTACTTTTATTTTTTTTTCCCAAGTTAAAGTATACAAATTGGTTTTATCTGCTTGGTGATTATATACTCTTTTCCTTCAACACTTAAAGACTTTTTCACTTTTTTTCTCATTTTTTATTTATTTTCTAAACTAGAAACTGTTTCTTTAAGAATTATATTTTAGAGAGGTTATGGATGAGTGTTTTATGCACTAATATTCCATACCATTTTTTTCTCCCATCTGAAAAGTAGTAGGAAAAATGTGTCAGGGATCTACTTGTCATTCATACATGCTTCATGCTTTTTTTTTATTTTGTGGCTTTAAGATGAAATAAGAGAGAAATTCATAAATTGGCCACAAAATTTACAAAAAAAAAAATTGTAAGGAAAAAGTAAACCAACCCATCTAACCCACCAAGAGCATCAAGTCATCAGGCCATAATTACATTAGAAAATCTTTTCCTGCTTGGACTCATCTGTTTGAGCCATAGTTCCTGACAAGAGTCTGCTCCAGTGAAGGTTTTGCATGAGCTCACAGTTTCCTCCGGGGCACATCCACTTACTACATCGTGGGATATTCCATGGGTTGTGGGTGGATCTCTGCTCCGCCGTGGACTTCCATAGACAGGAGGACAACCTACTTCACCTTGATCTTCTCCACAGGATGCAGGAGAATCTTTGCTATCACACTTGGAGCACCTCCTCCCCAACGTTCATCTCTGACCTTGGTGTCTGCAGAGCTGTTCCTTTTCTCATGTTTTCCTTACTCCTCCCTCTTTCTGTGGCATTATTCCCATTCTTAAATACACTTTCCCTGAGGTGTCACCCTTTTGGGTCCAGGGCCCAGTAGTGCCTGCAGTGTGGAAGCTGGAGAGAGCTGGAACCATCATGGCTGGGGCAACCCCAGACTTTATTTCACCCTTCCTTATGCATTTATATATTTGTATGCACATTTTTTACTGTAACTGCAATCAAAGTTTTGAGTATTAGGAGAGTACAAGCAACTTTTTTGAGCCATCATGTACTAGCATTTTTTATAAAAAGTATCATCACCTTCATGGAATTTCTAGGAATTCAGTCCTTAATTTTAATTGTTCCTCATTTAGTTACTTCCATGGGAGAGATTGTACTGCTTACCAACTCCTGACTCATTTTGCCATTTTTTAAGTGTTCTTCAACATGATAGTTTAACCTTATAAGTAGACACGTCATTATTCATGTGGATATGACTCAAAACCAACAAAAATAGGAAAAGAAAATGTTGGGGAAAAAAGTAGGGCAGTGTTATTACTAGAAAAGCCATGTAAAAAAAGATGGCTAGGGAGTAAGAGAAAATTAAGAAAACAAATTAATAGCTGTGTTTTTTAATAAACCGATTCCATGCTTCAAATTTTTATTTATTTACTTGGTTGTGTTTTCTCCGCTTCTGAAGTTACAGCAGGAGGGGTAGTTTCTCAGCTGAGTATATTTGGTGCATTACAGCACACAAACACATCAGACTCGCCCAGACAATTCGGCAGCCTTCTAAACCTGCATAAATGATTAGAATAAATCATTCCAGTGCATTTTAAGCATCAAAGGCTGAACCTGATCTCCTGTAGAGATATGGAGAATCCTTCGCTGGAAGAATAAAGTCCAGACTGTGAAGACTAAAAGAAGAACTGCTACATAGGTATCCCATATTAACCTGAGGTGGTATATTACTAAAGGTTGAAGCCATAAAACATTTTTACCCTCTGCATAAGCATCTGTATTTGTTTTATGCCTCTGAGAAATTATTTCTTTAATTTTTCCTCATCGCTGCATGGACCTTTGAGGGAAGATGAATAACAGCACAGTAAAATTTTCCTTTGAGCTTTGTTGGAAAGAAGATAAATATATTTAATCACAGTTAAGGCTGGAAAGCCAGTGTAGCTTGCTTAGATAGGTTGAAGGAGAAGGCAACCTGTTTTATTCAGTTTGTGAATATATAATTCCTTCATAAATTTTTAAAAGGTGCAGATCATCAGTTTTAGTAGCTGTGTTCACTTTTAACTGATATCTGTGTTTGTACTGTTTGCCTTCTCTATGATTGTTTATATTTTAATAGGTTAGGTATTTAGGACATAGCTCTAAATGCCCTATGGGTTGTCTGCCTGCATAAAGATCACTTGCTATCTCTTTATCTTGAAAGAGGTTGGACTTCTAAAGTAATAATTAATTTTCAAATTTAATTTTAGCTTACAGCTTCTTCCAAAATTAGTAGATCATTCTTGGTTCCTTTTCTCTCTGTAAAGCATGTGTGGTTATTATATTTCTGATTTTTTACAGGTCAAGCAATGTGACATTGAACATACTTGGAAGATTAAGTGAAATGGATAACTTAGCAAGTTATCTATTTTCTGACAATTTATCCTTTTTTTTCCTCACAGCCCCAAGTCATATTTAGTTCATCTCTTCAGCTTGTAAAGCTCAAGGTTAGAGCAATGTGAAGATGAACAGTGATAGAAAGCTAATATACAGTAATTTATCTTATGCTACTGGTTTGTAGTCTTTTTTGATTAAAAAAAAAAATCAAAGTTTCTTGAAAATTTTGAAACAAAAACTGTAATGAGAGAGATCATGAATGGCTGAATGCCATTCATGGGCCCTGTGTGCACGTCAGTGAAATAGCTGGAAAAAAAATTACCTAAATGCATTAAATAATAATAGTTTCACTAGAAAACAAGCTGAAGCTTGTTAGAAGTTTCCAGAGGTTTCGTTCCTTCATTTTTTAACATTAATTATTCTCATTCTAGTAACCAATCTCATTATTACTTCATTTCATAGTTATTAAATAAAGAGGAATAAAGAGAGCTGCATATTAGAATGACTCTAAAAGGAAAAGTGGAATGGAGGGAAAAATAAGACCTGATATATAATCTGGGGCTTTAATGTATCCTTAGAATGTACTAGTGCATTAAAAAATCCATTAATGTTCTTTGGAGGTTTGCTTACCGGTTCTAACAAAACGTCTTTTATTTTGGGTTTCAGCTTACTCACTGCTTAGCATTTAAGATAAAAATCAGTTATGACTCCACAACCTTTTTTCTTGTTACAATGGCAAGCAAAATATTTGAAAAACAGTGAAATAATTTTTCTGTTTACTTGGAAATTAATTGAGACTAGTTGAACAAACATATAGGCTATCAGTTTGATTTAATTGCCTGAAATCTAGAAAACTCTCATGCCATTTGAAATGGGAACTACTCACCAGTAATATATCTGGACTTCCATAAGGCCTTTCACATGATCCCACACAACATTCTTGACACTGAATTAGAGAGCTATGGATGTGAAGGATGGACTGTTAGATGGATAAGTAGGTGGTTGGATGGCCATACCCAGAGTTGCAGTCAATTGCTCAATGAGCCAGTAGAAAACAGTAAAAAATGATGTCCCTCAAGGGTCCATACAGGGTACAATATTATTTCGTATCTTCATCAACGCCACTATAAAGTGGAATTGAGTGCACCCTCAGCAAATCTGCAGATAACACCAAGCTGAGCGGTGGAGTTGCTATTCTAGAAGGATGGGATGCCATCCAGGGGGACTTTGACAGTTGAGAAGAACGGTCCATGTGAACCTCAGGAAGTTCAGCAAGGCCAATTGTAAGATCATGCACCTGGGTCTAGGTAATTCCAAGTACCAGTACAAGCTGGGGGATTGATGGATTGAAAGCAGTCCTGGGGAGAAGGACTTGGGAATACTGATGGACAAAAATTGGACATGAGTTGACAATGAGCATAAGGAGCCCAGAAAACCAACTGGTATCCTGGACTGCATCGAAAGATGGGTAATTCTTCCCCTCTCCTCTCTTCACAGAGTGTTCTGGATTGTGCATAAGGAAGAAAATTTTTACAGTAAGGATAATGAGCCACTGGATCAGGTTTCCCAGAGAAGTTGTGGGTGCCCCATCATTGGAAGTCTTCAAAGTCATATTGCATAGGGCTTTGAGCAACCTAATCTAATGGATGATGCTCCTGCTCAAGGTAGAGGGGTTGAACTAGATGGTCTTTAAAGGCCCTTTCCAACTCAAATCATTCTCTGATTTTATAAAATATCTCAGTATTCATGCTGTTTAGCTTCCAGATTTTGGTCTACAGGATATAAATCAGCTATGGGTTCAATACTACAATTTCCAAGAAATAATAAATATTTTGTATATTCTACTGTATCATAGACAGGATTACATATAAAGTTTTCTCTGTTTAGGTAACAGAATTTAGTCCAGTCTACATACTAACTCCATGTGCTGAAATCTTCCAGAAGTTATAGTTTGGGACCTGAAGGATCTGAACTTCAGATCCTTCATCTGCATGATTCATAGAATAATTTTCTATGATTTTTTCAAAGCTAGTGATGCAGATAGATAGTCTTACAAACGCAAGAAGTGGTTCAGTGTTTTTCATAGATTGGGCTGTTGATTACGGTAGGGTATTTTTCTTTCCTCTTCTCTTCCAGAAGATCTTATATATCCTGTATAGTGTATGCATTCGATTCAGAGGACAATGAGAAATAAACTCATTCTTTTCTTGAGGCTTGGAAGAAATGAAATACCACCTTTCCCTCCACATCCACATTGTGAGTGTTGTTTATCTCAGGATCATTTAGAAAACATGTGGTGACAATAATATATACTGCAGAATATAATGGTGAAGTGGAATTTTCAGTTGGAATATTTTTTAAGTGCAGATGATAAGTATGTACTTTAAAAATTTGGTTTTCTGTACTTCATAAGAATGATATTTTTTATGACTGAGAGTGGATTACTAGGTCCTACTTTGTAGTAGTAAATTTTTTATTCTTTTCCCAAAAGAAAAATGGCATCTTATTGCAATCACTTTAGATGTATCCATGTCAACCCTGAAAAAATGAACCTAGTTGAAAAATGAACCTTGGGGAAAACAAACCTATCACCAGCTTTTGTGTTCTACTGTGAAAACACTGATGACTATATAATTGAGGTGACATTGGCAAAAAGCCTATGCATTTTTTTCTTAACTAAGACAGTCCCCTGATCCATGTGGGATTGTTTGAGACTTTGCAATAAATCAAAAAGAAAGTTGGGGTTTGTTTTTTGTTTGGTTGTGGTTTTTGTTATTGTTGTTGTTGTTGCTGGGGTTGTTTTTAGTTTTAATGAAAGAGACTAGAGGACTCTTAATAGAACAGTAGGGAATACTAAATGGAACTAATATGTAACCAAATATTTAACTATTTAAAATATGATTAATTCAAATCCTTAAATTCTTGTTTTATTAAACTTGCCTACAGCACAGAAGAAACAGGAAGCTGAAATGGATGACAGGGAGCTGGGAACTATTACTGAAAAGTCTCAGGTGTATGTTAGACATACTGAGAGAAAAGTAGCCACTTGTGATTCAGTCAGCTGTTAAAGCTATGAGTGTTTGCTCCTTGCTCTGACTGGTTTTTTCTTTTGTTTTATTTATTTCATGATGAAAATCATGAATGTTTGATGACTACTAAGAGTACTTAATTCTGAAATCATGTAAGTGTCCCCTGTTTTACCTTTGAGCTGAATATATTAGCCATATCTCTCTGGATTATACTAATGATAATTTCCTAATCTCTACAGCATTCCCTTTGGATTTTGGGTTTTTCTTTCTCAGATTTTTGAGTGATGAGAGTTGGAGTTTTTTTTGAAGTCTGATTTTTACAGTCAGAGTCGATAAAAAAAATCTTTCTGTTCCTTTCTTTATATATCTCAAATAATCTAAAAAGATTATAGGAAATCAACACAAATATGACAGATGCATCTATCATCACTGGCACATCAGATGTTTGGTGATAATGACATGTTTCTTCAGCTTTTTAAAGTGATGGAAAGATTCTATATCTTGATACAAGGAACCAATCTTTCCTCTGATTTTTCTAATGTATTACATTAACTGAAAGTTCAAAGCAATAGAATTGACCTTGTACATCTAAAAAATAATTTCCCTTGAATAGAAAAAAGTCCTCTTCTTTCTGAAGGCAGGCCACTGGAGAGGATTTGCTCTGAGATCCAGGAAGACTCTAAGAATGAGAAAAAGACAGACTGTCTCTGGGGACAATACTAGTATTGTATGTACTGGCAGAAGATTATATTTTAAATAAAATGATACTGCCAGGGAACTATAGAAACATAGAATGAAGCATAGACCAAACATGCAGCAAAAGTAAGAAATTCAGAGCTCAAATTTTACCTGGGGTGTTGAATAAAATGCTAGTTTTGTAAAGAAAACGGACACACAAGAGCTATCTGATCCTAATCAAGGCATATCTTATTGGGAAAGAGAGAAATGGACATATAATAATGGCAAAATCTCCAGGCACACAGAACAGAAAGAAAACTAACATCACTAAGTTCTTTATGCAACTTCTAAGAGCTCACAGAAAATACTTAAAATGCTTGAAAGTTGTCCATCTAAAAATCATTGTTATTTTACTGAAGAAAATTACCCAGTATGAAAGCTCAGAATTCACTCACCGTGAGCGGTGATGGTGGTGAGAATAAGCTTTTTTACTTTTTGGCAATGTCACTTTGAGATAATGGTCACTGAGCAAAAGCAATTCTTCTTGAGAACTTTTCCTGCCCACAACTGAGCTTTTACCTGTTATCATGCAGCCAAAGTCCAGAAATGAGTTACTGAAGAAGTGTCTAAATTTATTAGCAGACTGAAAAACTGGAAAGGTTTCTTAAGAGCAGCCTCTGGTTTGGATATCCCTTTAATGTGCAGGTGAACCTCATGAAGTTCAACAAGGCCACGTGCTGCACCAGAGCTGAGGCAACCCCCAGAATCAATACAAGCTGCAGGATGAATGGAATGAGAGGACCCTTGTTGGAAGGGCTTGGGAAAACTAGTAGATGAAAACTGGACATGAGCTGATAATATGTGGCTGCAGCCCAGAGAGCCAGCCAAATCCTCAGCTGCATCAAAAGCAGTGTGGCCAGCGGGTTGAGGAAGGTGATTCTGCCTCTCTATCGTGCTCTCATGAGAACCCACCTGGAGTGCTGTGTCCAGTTCCATGAAGCCCCAACACAAGAACATGGACCTGTTGGAATGAGTCCAGAAAAGGGCCACAAAAATGATCAGAAGGCTGGAAGGGGACATTTCTTTACCAAATCCTGTAGTGACAGAACAAAGGGAACAGTTTAATTTTGAGAAAGGATAGGTTTACACTGGATCCAAAAAAGAAATTCTTTATGCTGAGGTCGGTGAGATACTGAAACAGGTTTCCCAGGAAAGCTGTGGATGTCCCATTATTAGAAGTTTTCAAAGTCAGGTTTGATGAGGGTCTCAGCAATCAGTCCCAGTGGAAGGTGCCCCTACCATTAGCAGGGGGATAGCACCTAGATGGTCTTAAAGGTCCCCTCCAACCCAAACCTTTTTATTATTACATTTTATAATCCAGTTATTCTATTGATGCCTTGATGGGGCTACCTAAAAACAGAGGCTAGACAATATTAAGAGAATAAAAGCAGTTATATTTTTTGAGGGCCTTCAACGTACGCTTTGGGCAGTCAGAGCCCTAGGGGCTACACCCAAAATGGACAACCAGGTCACAAGTTTTCATACTTTTATAAATTTGCTCCATTTGCGTATTGAGGGTTAATCCTCCAATTATAATTTCTGGTAATGAAGTCGTTACCCCAAGTTTGTTGCCCCCCAACCCACTTTTTGTTTACGTATTTTGGGGCCTGAGACAACAAGGTGTCCTTGAGTTTCAGACCTAGAGAGGATTTTTTATGTCTAGCCGAAATGGGAGAACAGTAGCTAACAGGTTATATGGAGTTTTAGAGTGACACACTAAAGCATTACAGGATATGAAAAATATAAAAGCTAAAATCCTAAGGCATCAGTATTACCTTCTCTTATAGCTCTAAGTTTCAGGGGATTTTTTTGTATTGCATTTTAAAACTTGACTTAGAAGCCTTAAGATAAAACAGAAAAGAGGAATGATTGCTCATTTATTCTAAGAAAGAAATTGATCCATAAAAAATGATGAAGTAATTTTTTAGAGTGTAACTAGAAATAATTAATTAATAACGGAGTAAGAATAAAAATGTATCTGATTAAGTCTTATAGGTCTGATTTAAGCCTAAAACGGAAACAACAAAATGAGTGTGTCCAAATGCAGGTATCCTCACATATACTAAGGGCTTGAGTTCTGAAAGTATAACTGATAGCGATTCAATTCAGCTGCCTAACCATATCTGTTTGTTTTTATTTGAGATGGTCTATGGTATTTGAGACATACATGAGTGTATTTCAGAGCAGAATTTGTCATATACAATATGAGCAATCTGCTCAGCACCAAAGATCCACAAGAGAACCTGTAAAACTCTCAAGCATCTCACAGAGCAATGGAAGACCTTTCTTTTTGATCACTTTCCATTTTTCTAAATGTTTTCTGTTTGACATTTAGTCAGCATTAGTCTTCGTTATATCTCCAAGTGTTGACACCAAATCAAAGCTTCTGCAGTTGATGTGTCCCCTAAGAAAAGATATGACTCCATTAAATTGTTCTATTGTTCCTGAAGGTGAACATAAATTCCATAAAAACAAGAAATGTAGCCACTGTTTGTTCAATTTGAGATGTTTATACTTTTATCTTTTTCATGCTGATGTTGTTCCCCTTTAATAACGAAAATAAAACATAAACATAACACTTAAGTTAGATATTGTCAGTTCAAAGTGCTGTCATCCCATCAGAACCATTACAAAAAAAAAAAAAGTGAATTTCTTAGGGCTAATATTTGAAAGCGATCTAAGGCTAATATTCGAAAGTGATCTAAGGCAAATGAGAATAGGAAGAGCATAGGATGGCATTTTTTATTCCTGGTGCTGGAAGTTCAGTAAGAACTGGAATCCGTCTTTTGCTTAATTCAGTCTAATTTTAACACATGGGAAGTGTGCTGTCCTTTTGGCCTTACTACATAATCCTTTCATAGGGAATTTTCACATTATATAAAGCACAAGGTTATTAACATTCAGATTCTCAGTTACACTGTGAATTAATTCTTCCCTGCTGTATTTCTCAATCCCTTAAACAAAAAGAATGTTCTGAAAACATTAAGAGATTGTGTTTAGAGAAAGAGAAAAAAACCTCTTTCTTAATCTTGCTATATGCCAAGTTTAAATTGCAGAGAAGTTGACCTGCTGCCTTTTTAGGAACTCACTACTCAGTGTCAATATTGACCACCTTAATTAGAGTGATTTTAACCAGAACTTCTTCTATTCTGACTCAAAAAATGAAAATGCTGAGATACCTTCTTACTTTCAATAAATGATTCCGTCATGTCTTTGAGTCACATCAGAACAGAAATTTTGAATACTTGGCTTCTCTCACAACTCTAGATCTGAATTTTCATTTCAGATATCTAATAAAATATGAGCAAGAATGAAAATGATGAAAAAAGGGAGTATTTTTTTCAGAGTGCTCTTTTTCATACTCTCTGCCATAATTATAGAAATCCTGTTGACTTATGTGTATCTTTTTACAAGAACATTTATACATAATGTTAGTGTTTCTTCCAAGAATAGCATGTACAGCTGCTAATACCAATGTTTTCATCAATTGCTTTCAGTATTGACTGAGAGAATATTGCCTGCTAAGGGCAGATAAAAGCGAAATGGTCACAGTGGTGCTTGTCATTAGAACACAATGAATTGTAGGTTTGTTGAGTAAATACCAGATGCATTACTCAAATTCCAGTTACTTTCTGACTTGCATTTTAGCTGCCTCTTAAAATGAGATAGCTGATGTGACAGCTACAGTGGCGATCCAGACCCAAAAAAGGATACCAAACTATGTACATGAGAAGTGTCTCAGCATACTTGTCAAGCATGGCTAAAACTCTTTAGAACCCTGACCATGAAATAAATACCCAGTGACCCTGAAAACGTGGGTGACAAGATTGAACCCAGCACATGGGAACCCTGCTTTCCTCTCATTTAACGTTACATTGCATAGAACGCTTCTGTCTTTGTAGCAAGATCAAAATATCAGGTCTTAGGATAAGATTGTACCTTGCTGGTCAGGCAGGTAATTTTTTGTGATCACTAAAGAGCTTCACACATGTCAGTATTGTCAATTGGATCGGAACGAACAATACCTCATCTTAATTTAAAATTGGTGGGGTGTTTTTTCCCTACTCTTCATATAGGGCAATGAGGCAGTTATTTTTAAACAATGTTGTATATGTTTAAATTAAGCGAATAGTTTGTCTACATTTCACAAATGTAATTTGGGATTGTATGGATTCTTTTATTGTAAATTAAAAGAGATTCAGTCTAAGAAAAACAATATTTATTTTATCAAAATTATATAATTTTTCAAGTGCAGATTTATACCAAACTATTTCAATTTTAAATTCAAATTGTATGCCTTGATAAATTCAGTTATTCTGACTGAAAATAGGAATTAATTTTTTTCATTAATCACTTTCTTATATCTGTTTCAATAGTGAGGAAAATTGAAACAAACTTGCCTCTTATTTTTCCCACTAAAAAATTAACAATTCAATGAACTTCTACTATTATAAAAATAGAAATAAAAATGATAACTGGACAGAAAAGAAATGAAAAGTGTAGGATTAAAGTAATTAACAAGATTTGTTATTTATTGCTTGCAATGTTAGCAATTCAGTACTGACACAAAAAATTGTTTTATCTATCTGTTGCCAGGACAGTTATTGATATGCAATATTATACCGCTCCAAAGATTTTTGGAAATATACATTTTTATACATATATAGAAAAAAATTAAATCAGTGAAAACGTGATTGAAGTGGGTGTTCTGGTTTGGTCCCCCCTCTTAAAATAAAACATCAGTAAAGATATAGCTACATTAAGGTTTAATGCATTTGTTTAGGCCATGGCTTGTGATGCATATTCAGTCTGGCAAGATAAGTGTACAAATACCTTACTAGAAAGGGCAGAAAGTACAGTTCTGTGGATACTTAGGAGATTTACCAACAGTTCAAAATAAATACACACAAATATTATGTACTTTTTTTTTTTCGAATGTGGTTTATTTTTTTGTTTTGTTTTGTTTTCACAAAAGCTTACACATTTTTCTGGAAAATAATTAAGAGTTCAAAAAATCCTACCTGAAAAGTAGCCCCATTTTCATTCTTTGCCATATTTCTGCATACAGAGTTATACATTGTGGAAATACTGATAAATTACAAAATTCTTTCTATACCAATGTGATTCAGGTTTTCCAAAACATCATTTTTTAAATCACCCATCATCACCATCAACCATTTGTAATCTGCATACTATTCCCACAGGGAACTAAAATACGATGTTCACTTAAATTTTACAATTTCTTGGCTTCATAGATAAAATACACTGATTGAAAATGAGATGAAGGAAACTACCATAAACACAGAAAATGCCAACAAGTAATTTGTTTGAATCCAACACTGTCAAAAATTGCCCTTAAAGAAATAAAGGCTACTTCTTCGTTTAAGTTTCCTAAAAAGGTTTCTAAAAACTATCATATGTTTAGGGGCAACATAGTAATTTTGAAATACATGAGTTACTGTTGTTCACATTTATTTGGTATTTCTTTATTTTTGATTGCTTGGCAGCCGTTTTTTTTGGTTTTTTTTTTTTTTTTTAAATTGGGAGAGGTATTTTGTTTGTTTGTTTGTTTTTCCTTTGAAAGTGTCAATAGAAATAACTTTTTTTTTTTTAGACTCCTAATTTCAAAAAGAATCCAAAGGAAGAATTATGCATAAAGCACAGTATATAATCTCCCTAGAGAACACCTCCAGCTTCAAAAAAGACTTTGATAAGAATTATATTTAGAATCAATTTTGATTATTTATTTCTATCCTTGGCTTTTTATACTGGAGATATTTGAATAAACAGAGAGTTCATTTCTAAAGAGATCTCCTGCTTGTATTATTATATCCCCAGCTATAATAATCTGTTGGTAACAGCACAAGTGGCTGAGGAGTAAATGGTTTGGTTGTCACAACACAGGTTATTACTTCAATTGATGTACCATTATTGAGAACTGTTAAACAGAAAAAGAAAAAAACAATTGGTTTTATGAAAGCATTCTTACCATTTGAAATTCAATTGAAAGAGCAGCAAGGACATAACAAAAGTAAAAAATACTGATTTTTTTTTTCTGGTAAGCACTATGTGCTTACTTATACAGAGATATAAAGCTTGAAATATATTTCTTCCCTGCTTCTTCTTTTCTTAAAAATCCTAAAACAACAATTTCTCCTCATCCCTCAAAAAACCTTTTGTTTTTTTCCCTCAGAAATATATAGGACATTTCCTCCACAGAAGCATAGAATATCCTGAGTTCAAAGGAACTCATAAAGATCATCGAGTCCAATTTGTGGCCCTGCACAGAACCATCCCCAAGAATCACACCTGAGAGCACTGTCCAAACGCTTCTTGAGCTCCCTCAGGCTTGGTGCTGTGACCACTGCCATGGGGAGGCTCTTCCAGTTCCTGATCACCCTCTGGGTGAAGAATTATTTTCTGAAATCCAGCCTTAACCTCCCCTGACACAGCTTCAGGCCATTCCCTTGGGTCCTGTCATTGGTCACCAGAGAGCAGAGATCAGTGTGTGTCCCTCCCCTTCCCCTCACAAGGAAGTTGCAGACTGCATTGAAGTCTCCCCTCAGTCTCCTCCAGGCTGAACAGACCAAGTGACCTCAGCCCCTTCTCACAAGGCTTCACTTCGGGGCCTTTCACCATCTTTGCTGCCCTCCTCTGGACACTCCATGATAGCTTCATCTCTTTCTTACATTGTACCACCCAAAACTGCCCCCAGCACTCGAGGTGAGGCCGCCCTAGTGCAGAGCAGAGCAGGACAATCCCCTCCCTTGCCTGGCTAGGGATGTTGTGCCTGATGCCCCCCAACCAGGACAGGGTTGGCCCTCCTGGCTGCCAGGGAACTGCTGACTCATATTCAACTTGCCATCAACCAGAGCCCCCAGGTTCTTCACCATAGGACAAATTATGTGAAATTTGAAGGTGAGACCACCTAATATCTTTTGCACTCAGAGATGGATATGGGCTAAAAAATGTATTTGTCTTCACCAAAAATAAAAATAAACCCAACAAAATTTAAAATGTCCTGGGAGTAGCTCTCAGTGGTCAGGGGAGCAATTATTTTTGTGAAGTAAGAGCTAACACAGAAATCCAAAAAGAATAATTTAGACACTGCAGTGTTTGTAACTGCAAAACTTAAAAGTCAGCTGGCTGCAGGCATGCAACTCCCAGAAAGCAAATTAGACATGGATGTTTTCTGGAGACAGCTAAGTTGTCAGATTGGTATACACAACAGCCAGGGTGCTAAACTATGGGTCAAATAGTAATATTGCTGTTTCTTGCATAAAATAAAAGCAAATATCTCTTTGGAACCATGATTCAGTCTGCAACTGTTTGCTGTGTTTCCAAGACAGCTTCTACCAGGATTTCATATTTCTTAGGACATTCAAAAGGATAAGGAGAGAGACAAAAGCCAAAGTTCTTTCTGCCATCTGAGTATTCTCGTGGTTACAACAAAGTGTCTGGGTACATAAGACATTCTAACAGAAGGAGAAATGAGGTAAGATGGGAGTGAAATCTTGCTAGCTACAATCTATTTACCACCACTATGTAGTCAGCTTTGCATAAGCAGATCCAGTTGGAAGTTTCGTTTTGATTTCTGCCTAGAAAGCCTGCATCGAGTGCTGTTTTCTAAAATCTGAACAAATGATGTGCTAGAAATATTAATGTTCGCCATCTGCTAAGAGGCTTCTGCCTTTTCTCCTATTGTTTCTTTCTCCACTAATAGGAAATTTAATTAGTAAGCAAGTGAATACTTAACACAGGTCTTCACAGTAGTCTCATGGTTTAACTTTTTGATTTATTTCTGCAATACAGTGACACTTAGATTGGACCCCCTTCACAGTATGTGACTAGAAAAGGAAAAAACTAAGGAGAAAAAGGCAAGATATGATTAAAAGTTTGATCCAAAGCACATGGAAAAAAACCTCAGTAATTCTCTGAGCTTTAGATCTGGAAATTTCATGTCTAAATACTTTGAGAAGCAAAAACCCTTTGCTGAAGGGCTTACTTTATCTATGACCAAGAATCAAAATGTATGTTTTCAGCATTAGACCAGGACTTTGACCATAGAGTCATACACACTGTTTTCGTAATAATTTTATTTACTGAATTTCAAGGAACAGTTCATTTTTATGAGATCACATACTACAAACTTTTCACTGCAGCTCTAATTCAGAAAAGTGTTATGCTTCTTAGTTCTTGCATCCTAACTCTGATGCAGTAATTCTATGTTCCTTATCACAGAAGTTCAATATGTTTTCTTCCTAACTTTTTACTGGGATGATATCAGAGATAGTTGCAGAGAGAGGAGAATGATTTAAGGGAGAACTCAGACTGAAATCCATTTTGCTTTCCAAACAATATATGGCAGAAATCTGGGTGTGACTCAGCAAAGTATGTGAAAAAAGCACCCATGAGCACCTCTGACAGTCTGGGATTTCTTAGTATCAGATACTTGCAAAAGTATTACAGAAAATAATGAATTGGATCTGAACGGAATATACTCCTTTTTAAATACAGTGACATGACTTCACCACCTTCACAGAAAAGTTCAAATCCTGGTAGATTTGCTCATAGAAAAGGACACAGAGAAAATTCATATCTACAGCAGTGTTTAAAAAGAAAATATCAAACCCTGCCTCACTTCTTAAACTGCAGTTTGAACACTTTCTTATGAACAAACACTTCTATTACTGATGTGGTTGGTGCCCTTTGCACTGGTCCATGCTTACATAGACATGGTACTTATGGACATGGTTTAGTGGTGGACTGGACAGGCGTGTGTTTAAGGACTGGACTGGGTGATCTTAGAGGTCTTTTCCAACCTGAAGAATTCTATGAGTCCATAACTATTTTTGGTTTTCTCATCATTATGTTGTGTCAGATATTATAATGCATCATTATATCTGCATCGTTATGCTGCAGGTAAATTCAGGTTAAGACTTTGTTTTTCTATATGTGCTAATTATCGCAAAGTGGTTTTAATACTTTTACAGAGTTTGATATCAACAAGTAGGTTGAAATGCAGCTGTCCTTTTTCCTTGTTTCCATACCAGATCTTGAAAAAATAGAAACTCTCTTTTCTTTGTGGAAGTTAGAAGTGACAAGGTGAGAAGTAAATTGTAATCGATAATTATTCTGTTAGTTACAGGATAATTGCTTCAACTGCACTTCTTTGATTCTGTCCATTTCCTAGGCTGAAAAACGAGTCATGGTTACAGAAAAGTTGAGGTCCTTTTTCTTTTGGAAATGCTTCAAAGCTTCATTCCTGGGGTTTTTTTTTTGTTTTGTTTTTGGAGGGGTTTTTTTTGGG
>VZRR01004100.1:0-10101 GCA_013398015.1 Oreocharis arfaki | reverse complement strand
GTATGTATGCACACAAACATACACACATATGTATCTGTTAGATATATACATGATGGTGAATGTCTTCTAAATGGAAAAAAAAAGAAAAAGTCAGGAGACAGGGTAAAAAGAAGAGGAAGTGTAAATGAGGAATGTTTATTGTGAATATATTCACACTGAAATGAAAAAGTTATTTGGAAATTTGACATTTAGGTAGAAAGGCTTCAGCAAAGCGAAGAAAACAAATATTTGAAAATAATACACTTTTATTTTGGTTTAATGGGGTCAGTGAATTAGATTGGAAGACAGTGAATTGCTTTCTGGATCTTCATCACAACAGTATAACAGTAGCGGAGTTTTGTGTTGAGTAAACTTCAAAAGCTTGTCTTGTCTTCCGTCCGACTGCACTAACTGGTTACACGGGGTTATGTCTCCTTGCTTTGCTCAAAAATTCACCATAGCATAGAGGAACTAAGATCCACAAGTAGATTAGATGTGGTAACACCCTGATGAAGAATCTCTTAGTATGTTTGCCTTAAACTCTTAATATAATGAAAATTTTTTGTAGTTACAAAAAATTGACCTCTGGTCCATTTCTATGAGCAAATGGACTGGTAATACCCACTCTTAACAGTAGAAAAGCATGAAGCACTTAAACTTTAAATACTTCAGTAGTTTTAATGATTGCCTTGACACAGGTATCAGAACAAACTACTGTTAAATCATGTCAAGTATGGCCACAAGCATGTTTTTTTCTCTTTGTACCTTCATTAATGTTCTCTTGACTGTACTTTTCCAGCAGTAGGTTCATGTTTAAAAAAAATATGAATTTTTGAATCTCATTTAATGCAAGTAGTTTACCTCCCACCTTCTAGCAAGCCACTAGGTAATACATATTATTTTCTCTTGTTACTGCTGGTATTTACAAAATCAAAAAGAAAAATAAATTCTAAAAATTCCTGAAAATACTATGTCTACCATAAATTGTTTGTTTAACTACTTCTCCTAAATTCTTAAACTTTTAATTGTTAGGGACTATGAAATTATATGTGGCAGAACAATGTTGGTAGCTGTACTTAAGTACTTGTACATTTAAATCTCAGTGTCTTTGAAAAGAATTAAGGCAAAGGACAAATGCGTTAACCAGGCAAGTATTGGTTTTATTCTGTGATGCATGACATCCTCTACTGATTCAATGTTAATTTACCTTTTATAAGCATGGTCTGTTTCTTACTTTTGATCTGAATTAGACAGAAACTTCTTTGTTTCGTAGTGCGAGAGGTCAATTGTTGAAATGGGCTGATTTGAAAGGTAATAGAATTGTTATCCTTTGAGATATTCAAGGCTCGTGGCTATGACCCTGAGAACTCTGTCAGACTTTGAAGCTGGTTCCAACTTCGATTTTGGCTCCATTTTAAACATGTATGGACTGAATGACATCTAGCGGTCCTTTCCAATCAAAATTACTCTAAGACTCTATGAATTTGGTAGCCTTAATTATTTCCCAGCAGAACATCACCCTTTTTGTCATCAAGGATGTCAGATACTGGCATTTTATCAGTCACCTTTTTTCATTTCCCTGTCTTGCCAAAATCTGTTTTAAAAAAACTCCATTGGAAAATATGTTTGCACAAAACCACAAACTGCCCTTGAAAAACAGGAAAATAAGAACAGTAAGGGTAGAACTCTGAAAGGCAAAGCAAGAAATTACATCTGGTCCAATTTGCAGTAGACTAACAT
This sequence comes from Oreocharis arfaki, assembly GCA_013398015.1. Lineage (NCBI taxonomy): Eukaryota > Metazoa > Chordata > Aves > Passeriformes > Paramythiidae > Oreocharis > Oreocharis arfaki. Next base: position 8,382 of record VZRR01004100.1, on the reverse strand, counting down.
CTTGGAAATTAAGGAGATTATTCACTTTATCAGAATAATGCAAGATGAGTACAAAATCAATTTCTACTAAAAATTACTGCCAAAGAATACATCAGTTGTGTTTAGGTCACACAATAGAATGTTTTGGTAATACAGGGAGATCAGAAATTTTTTTTACCATACCATAGATACTTTAGTAAAATTAATATTTTAATGATGTTACGGGAGAAAATAAAATAAAAAAAATAAAATAAAATAAAACAAAATATTTGTTATAAACTTAAAAGTTACAAAGTTCTAATACATGAAGTGTCATGATAACAATCAATGGACTAATGAAACACATCTGAATTTCTGTTAATACAAAAGAGTACTAAAGTTGGGAAGACCAAATCTATTATTTCTTAGACAATCTATTTATATAAAAATAACAAAGTAAAAAGAAAGATGAAGTAGTTCTTATAGAAATCAAGGCTGAATAATCTATTAACTCTGAAATATGAGCATGGGAGAAAAAAATATTTCATCTGACAAGATTCAGGAAAGTAATAATTGAGTGGAATGTCAGAAACTAAATTAGCAGAGAAATTTTCTTTATACCTGTAGATTATGTTCAGACCTTGCAAAAATTAGTGAGCTATTAACTATCTTCTTATGGTAGACATTAGCGATGTATCACTAAAAAATCATGGTTGCATTGTTTTGGTATGGAAAGTACACTTGAACTGTTCATTGTAATGTTTGATCCCAAAAAATGAAGAATAAAATGAAAAAAAAAAAAAAACAAATAACTTGAATGAGATCTGTGGTAGTTTTTGTTCTTGCAATTTCATCTATGTGTTTTGGACTGAGAAACAAGTGTACATTTCAGTGATATCATGTAGTTGCATGGAAATGAAGGAGGAAAAATGCGTTGCAGGTTAAAATTTCTTTCTCGTTGTGGTCTTTCTTCATTATCTGAGATCTCTTTTATACATTTATACTGCTGAATTCCTGTGGAAATATTGTCTCAAATAAACACACTGAAGTGCTGCTTCTAATCATGGGTCTGACCTCTGATTTTTTAGTTTAACCACTGCTTTTCTCCATTATCACTTGAAATAATTTCACTGTAGTCCTGGGTTTGGTTTTTTAGAGGTTTTCGAGTGTGGAGTACACAAATTTCAAACAGACTCGTTTTTTTCCAGTTGCTTGTATCTCATACAATACTTCTTCCACTGACAGCTTCATTTATAAACCTGCCAGAAACTGATGGGAGTCATCGAATACAAGATTCTATTTTGCTAAATCCTAACAAAGATTATATGGTTTGACACTAATCTTTGTACTTCTACTTTTATCTAAATCCAACTTGATTTCTAATTAGTCTCTGAGAATGTAGAACTTGTGCTTGGGCTTAAGAACATATCTAAACTACAGTTAAGTTTGTTTCTGTTCTTCATTTTTCATAAAAGGAATAAGCAGCTAAACATAATTCATATTCATTATAATATGCATGATCAGCGTCACCACCAGCAACTGACATGTGCTCTTGTACTTCATTTAACTGAATTACAAAACAACAACTTGTGAGAGACAATACCAAACTGAAACCAAAGGATGTTTTTCTTTGTGTGATAATTTCCTTGAGAACAAGTATACTGAGGGCAAGTAAAAGGAACTAATGCAGCTAATGGGACATTACTGTGGAGAAATTATTCTGAAGAGAAGAACACTTACTTTAAGTGCAGCCATTTCTGCACAGGTTTTATATTTAAAATAATAATAATAATAATAATAATAATAATAATAATAATAATAATATTTTCCGTCAAGTCCAAATTAAATTACGCAGCAAATCACTGGTGAATAGATGAAGAAATAAAAGTTGCTCCTCTCTGCAATGAAGCAACGTATTTAATAAAGAAAATATTTTCTTACTTGGGTTTAATGAGAAAAAACTCTTTGCACATACTGCATTTTAATTGTTTTGAAATTTTGCTAATTAAAACAGCAGTTAGGCTGCTTCCTTAGAGCAGTTAAGCTCTCAGAAAGTGACCATGTGTCTACATTGGGGAGGAGGTGCATTCTCAGGCGGGTTTTGCACACCTGGTTCCCAGACAAACTAAATTGTAAGACTGGATGGATTTCACCACAACCCATCTTTCTGTCATACACTGAGATTTGCAAATCTCATCCTTGAACAGGATGCTTCCGATCTCACTTGACGCATTTTCAGAGTCCAGCCCATTCTGAGCACTCCAAACCGGAAAGTTATTTCCTGCTCTGCAAAGTAAAGAAAAACATGGAAATGGAGGAAAGATATCTTTCTGATACATGGGTGCATTCCATGTTTTTAAAAAATTAAATTACAGATGTTAACACTAAATTTTAAAATAGAACAGGAGTTAGTTACATTCATTTATAATTCAGAGATGATAATTCTTACTTAGAAGTAACTGAATATAGGTATTTGAAATAGTTCTGGGTCCTGGAGATGATGGTTAGTACTGACATTCTCCTAGATCCTTCTATCCCTAGATCTTTCCCAGATCTTGGGATAAAAGAAACTATATTCTCTTTCCAACTGTTATTAAGAACAAGATCCAGAAGATTTTTTTTATCTGATTGTCATGAAAATGCTTGCACTGCAATAGAGTTGCTTTGATAATATTTCTAGTACTACAAGCCCTTATCTCCTTGCAGAACAAGAAATGTAAACAGTAAACTTAAGATTCTGTAAGGATTACAGGCAGAATTGGATTCTTCTGTCAGATGCCCATGAATGTGAGACAGTGCGCTATGTACTGAAGTTGCTCTTCAACAGTACATTTTCCACCTTATTAGTTTTTCTTGTCAGTGGGAAATTAATATTCCTGTTCTTATTTGGAAAGCTATCAAATTAGTTATTCCAGGTATCATGACATTATAAAAGTACTTCCTGTTGTACACAAAAAAGCTGAAAAAATATAGTACTTGGAATGTTAATTTGTATTCAAGTTGTCAAGAACTGCTATTCAGGAGTCCGAAGCAAAGTGTATGAAGCCTTTTAAGAAAAATAACAGTTTTTGCCATTATTGGATGCAATTCATCAGTGTACAATCATACCAATTAACTTCAGAGCTGCACCTGTGTGCAGTGGTGACATGGCTGCAAGACCTTCCTTTGTTCTTTTATTCTTTTAAAACACTCAGCATCCAAAGGGACCTGAACAGGCTCAAGTGGTGGGCTCATGGGAATCCAAATTTAATGAGGCCAAGTGAAAAATGCTGCAGCGATACATAACACCACAGGCCGGGGGATAAACAAATTGAGAGCAGCCCTGCCAAGAACAGCTTGGGGGTGCTGCTGGATGAGAGGCTGGATGAGAGATGACAGATGACAGCTTGGGGGTGCTGCTGACACGATCCAGCAGTGTGCACTCACAGCCCAGAAAGCCAAATGTGCCCTGGGCTGCAGCAAAACCAGAGCAGCCACCAGAGAGAGGGAGGGAATTCTGCTCCTCTACTCCACTCTGGTGAGAACCCACTTGAAGTACTGCATCCAGCTCTGGGGTCCCCAGCCAAGAATGACATTAACCTGTTTGAGCAAGTCAAGAGGAGAGCCACAAAGATGATTAGAGGGATGGAGCACCTCTTTTATTAGAAAAGGCTGAAAGCTGGGAGGTGTTCATCCTGGAGAAAAGAAGGCTCCTTCTAACAAACTTCTAAAAGTTCCTTCTAACAAAACCTTCTGTGTTTCAATAATCTTAAATTTAGTTATGAAACTGTGACATAAAAAGTAATGACAATCTTAAAAATCTGAAGAATATTTTTCATAGATGTAGAGCTATCCCTCAGAGAAAGAACACTACAGGTAATTTTAGCGGCTGTAAATTCTCCTGTCCAAGTTACCATTACAAAGGCAGTTGCTTTCTCTAAACAACAGGGCAATGGTTAAAGAGTGAAAGATGCAGCAAATGAGGGATAGACAGGGGGAGTGAGAAAGCAAATGGAACTTGACAGAATGGTCACAAGAGCACTAGAGATACTAAAGAAAAGACAATGCTGAAGGAAAAGATTCTGATTCTCTGAGATAAACTGTGCTCTTTTTTTTCGTATGTTCCTCAGAATATATAAACATTTGTTTGCCAGTTTGTGTGTGAGCAGCAGTAATGCACACTTTACTATGTATGAAGTTCTTCTTGATGGAGATAAAAGAATCCCAGGAATAGCTGTCACATTTTTATTAATATTTAAGCACAGTTATCTGTCTCTTTCTACTGCTTTTTATATAACCCAAAGGTTTTTAATGGTAGAATCAGAACTTTTTAAAAAATGTAAACATGTAGAATAACCAAAGTCTACAATTTTTCTGCTCATGAGGGCTTTGTTTCTTGACTGTATGAAAGCATAAAGACTTAATGGGAGTGTGCCATGTGATAATAACAGTATCGTATTATTGTAGCAATAGAAACATACTAATAGTGAGAAATTCCTTTCACAACTGGTCTTCTAAGAAGCTATTTTGTTAAAGGACATTAATCGAACGAACGGTGTAAAAACACAAAATCTGCCAAATCCACTATTTATATCTTTGTCTTGAGATTTTTTTTTTTTAATGTCTAGCGACACCTATACTACTTTTAAAAGAAACATTTTGGTTTTGAGATGGATTAGATATATTTTATCTAAACTTATGACCTGGAGAAAAACACTAACACCAAAACCTCCAAAGATATCAGTTTCTTTAACCTTAGCATTTCGTTGTCCAAACCCAAAGCTAGGTGTTTTTAATGTTGTTAACTCTGGACAGTTACAGTACTGTACGTCCCTCTTGGATTTTTTCTTCTAATCATCCTGTACAGATCGATAGTGTTAGATTTAAAATAGATCAATTTTCCTTTATTCGCTGACCATTCTATATCTCATAATGAAAAATTTCAGCAGGATGTTGTTGGTATAATGATGTAGAATTTTTTTATTTTTATTTTTATTCATTCATACAATACTTGAAGAATTGCTTACTAAAGGATGGACATGGAAATAAACACTCATATTACAAAGATGGAAATACCTTAGGAGATGTGGTTGTGCTACGAACATTTATTGTGTTCTTTTGTGCAGCCCAATTCCCCCACATTGCCAAATACAAATTAGTTTTACACAGGATATCAGAGTGGAGTTCTCTTCTGCATGACAGAAGTGAATAATATGGCATAACTGAAAAAGGAAATTCTGGTTGATTCATTATTTTCTACATCTTAGGGTTACTTTATTTGTAATACTGAAAGCAGTTTTATGGTAAGTCAGTGTTCCACTTGTTAAAATTGACATCATTGTAGACCCAAAGTTCTCATAAGAAGATGAAGATTAATAAAAGAAAATATGTGTTTGCAGCAAAAACACTTGAACCAATTATATTATTCATATTACCCTATAGCATCAGAACTCTTTTTCCTATCAGAATATTTGTGGCATGCTGCTTTAATAGATACAGTCCTGCACCATCTTATAGGAGAGTACAAAGTAAATTTCAAAATGGTGAATAGGAAGCAGATCTCATGCCGGTCTCATTAATTTAATCTCTAACTGTGTTTTTATTCATAGTGGTCAAGTGCCATAATAGTTTGTCATGCCTTTATAAAAATTGAGTAGTAAATTATTCTTCTTGCTGCACTAACAGGTTTTTTCAAAAAGACATTTTGAGGACATGCTGCTATTATTAAAAGTAAAAAAGGATCCAGGTTTATTCTGTGTTAAGAAAATATTCCCCTTGGCTAAGAAACTGTTCAGCTTTAAAGATACTTCTCTTCTTTAAAATGGAGGATGGTTAGAATACATTCAGTCTTTCTGACTTCAAAGAAAAGATGGAATATATTGTCTTGGCCCACCAGGACAGTGTATACTCTCAGAAGATATTTGGTTTCTTCTGACAATTCTGCTGTCATTCAACATCTGTGAAAATTTATTCTCTCCAGTGCAATAGATAATTTAGTGAACTAAATTTGTCACCTTTGACAGAAAAACAGTTCAGTACACATGCAAACAAAGTTTAAACTTTATTGTAACGTGGTGCCTTTTGTTTTGTGCATGGAGTCTAGCCCACTAAATTTTTATAATAAAGCAAAAGATGTGTGTGTTGATTTATTTTTCTCTTTCTTTCTCTAAGTTTTAAATAAAAGCAAGTAGTAAACATGGCTTAGATAAAGAACTGAAAATAATTATTTAAGGTTTTCACTGGAACATTAGAAACCTAACGTCATTACTGAGATTGGCATAGCAGTCGTTAAAAGAGTCAAAAGAATCTGATTTGCCTTTCCCCCAGCTTTCAAGCTCATCAGAGTAAGCATTAGTATTTATAACAATATCTTAAATACGTGTGTGTGTGTGTATGTACACACAGACAACGTTAAGGATGATAAACAAGTGAAAATATTGGTGCTGTTGCCTGAAAATCCTTTCAAATTAAAACTGCAAGTAGATATCTGTATTTCCATCTTCTATCTGTCTTTTCTCCACCATCCCAACTATAGAATGTTTTTTTCAGTTCTTTTAAATTTACTTCAATATTTTTTTTAAAATTTCATGAATCCTTTCCCATCTCTTCTAAAAATAAAAGCAGAGATGAGAGTCATGCTGGAAGGAACTGATAAGGTCATAATTATTTTCTTTGCTTTTTCAGTGACATATATTGTAGCCCTTTGTAGCTAAGGAAAGCTTGAGTGTAGCCTAATGAGGCTCATTATTAATAGTAATGTCTGATTCTGATACAAATGAAAGTTTTTCCCCTCTTTGGATTGTTATTCTTTTATGTTGAGCATGTAATCATTTATAGCAGAAGAGAATAGACAGGAAAAGTATAAGCAGCAAGGAAAAGAAGTGTGATATCAGAACAACCTTAAGACAACATTAAGGCAATACTGTTTTGTATCAGGAACAGAAAGGGAACTGCTGTCATAGACGATACGCTTTGTCCATCAACAATACTGAAAATTTTCCTCCTTCTCAAAAATAAATAGAAAGTGCCATTGTCCTCTCAGATCATTATATACAATGTAAGCCTGTGTTATTTAAGGATTTCAGTGAGGGTTTTTAACTAGTTTATGAAGTTTTTAAATAGGCATTAGATTTTTTGCTTCTTTTTGAGCATAGATAATAGACATTCTGAATTCAGCAATAAGTATTAGCTGGTCTTCTTCCAAATAGTATTCAGCATATTGTTTCCATGGTTTTACCATATTCACATACGACTTCCTTCAGAACAGTGCTCATATGCACTGAATTCTCTCTAATGAGAGGCAAGAGGTGTTCAAACACTAATGTATAGGACAGGTAGATAGTTTCTGATCACTCCATTGAAATCCAAAAATAGCAAAGTAGAATCAGGTTTTGCTGAAGAAATTTTAATTTTGAGCTGTATTTCAAACTGAAGATCGAGTGATCCCTCAGAAAGTGATTTTTTTCCTAAACTAGGGCATCGTTCATCAGTGTTCTTCAGCACCAGCTGTTAGAAAAGCATTCTTTGCATCCCTTCAGAAATGTAGAAGTCATGGGAAATGTTCGAAAAAATATTTTATCTTTGTTCAACAAAAATAACTCAATGTCACATATAAATAATCTTTAAAATAAAAATTTAATAAGAATTTACTGAATGTCATGGAAAAGAACAAATGAAACAGATGAAGATCTATTGCAATGACTTGCATGCATTTGATTAGAAAGATGACAGAGAAAATACAAAGAATTAAGGAATCCAAACAACTTAGAAGGAAAGAAGATGAATGAATGGACAAAGATCAATAATGTCAAAAGCATGTGAACTGCCAGGCACTAGCAAAGAATTGATTGATCCAGAGGCTGAACTAATTAAAGTGTCATTGGTCACCTATAGCTCTCCAGTTCAAATACTGTGCAGATGTCTAAAACAAACCTTGATCTTTGGAAGCAATAAATAGATGGCAGTGTGATTCACTTAGATTAGTACTCATCTGTGTGACAGACTTTCTTTTTCCTGTGAAGGTAGGCTTAAAGCAAAGTTTCAGCTTTGTTGTTAATCACCATTCATTGGTTTAAATTCTTTTCACACCAGCCAAGTTCAATTAACACAAAAATATCAAAATAAACTATCCTAACACTTAGGGATTTATAATTCTTGCCATTTATATCTTCATGTAGCTATTCTATATAATAGCATACTATATTGCTCAAATTGCATTTAAATTATTTACTTGTTATTATACTGTTTTCATCAGAGTTGCCTTTCATTTCTTTTCATAGTTATGTTACTTTACTTGATTGTCAGATTCCATTCCTGTTGGCAAAGGTTTTCTTGTTTCTTTATCTTCTTGACTTCATATCTAATACAATATTCATTAAATCCATGTCTTACTATGGTTTTGCTGACATGAGTTAGAGGTCTTTCCTCTCCTCTCCTTTCTCCTCT
>VZRR01004099.1:440598-499528 GCA_013398015.1 Oreocharis arfaki | reverse complement strand
CGAGACCGCCCCGAGACCGCCCCGCGGGGACCGGCCCCCGCCGCTGCTGCCCCGGCGCCGGCGGCGGAAACGGCGAGAGGGGCTAAAGGGAAGGAAAGGGTGAAGGGAGCCCAGCTACGCTGTTTGGTTGCTGTAACGCTTCTGGTGCCCCTCAACTGCGGACTTGCCGGGCAGGGCAGGAGCTGTCCCGCCGCTGTCCAGCCCCGCCAGGGCGTTTCAGCAGCGAGCGGCCAAAGGCGCATCTCCCCAGCTGTACCGGAACCTTCCCCAGCCTGGGAAGGTCGGCATGGGGCATCACAACCCTGGTTTGCACCAAGACACTCATCTTGGGAAGCCCGAGGCTGTAAAGGGGTTCCAAGGACCGTTTTAGCTGAACTCAGCACAGGAGGCACTGATACGGAGCTAGGAAAAAGAAGAACGTTGGGGGATACCACAGGGACCCAGTTTACCCTGTATCCCAAAGCCATATCATCAGGTAGCTTCAAGGGGTGTTCTGTGTAAGGATGAATAAAGGAGACCATCTCAAATTTGATTCTAACCAGCAAGAAGGAAATAGTTGAACTGTGAAGACAGGTGCTGACTCAAGGCATAGTGAACATGAGCCTTTGTAAGGGAAAAGAACCTCAAACCCAATCAGGTGGAACACCTAGGCTTGGGCTAGGCTGCTTGTTAATTCGGGTTGGTTTCATGCCCCAGTGCTCAAGAGGATCGAGAACACAGGACTGTCTCCATGCAGGAGATGGAGCACTGGGATGGGATTTCGTGGCTGTCAGGACAAAGAGCCCCAGCACTGTCTTAGTCAGCCTGGGTCTCAGGAGGCTGCAAGGCAGAAGGAAAGCTGTCAGCACATAATGAGAGGAGCTTTTGATCATTTTTAATATATTTTGCATCAAACCTCACAAGAAAGGTCAATTCTGGCTGGATGGTGAGCATAATTAATAACAGTGGCAGAGATCTAAGATTTCAGCCTATCCTGGGAACTGATTAAAAAGGGACAGGAAGATGACATGGGACTGAGGAACTACACACCAGGCAGCCACAGAATGAAGAGCACTGAGTGTTTCCACCTTCCACTATCACCCATCGCTGTATTGACTCCTCCACCAGTCAAGAGGCACAAAAAAAAGCCAAGCAAATGAACTTTGCAAGCACCTAGACAAAAGCTAGATGATGAATAATAGCCACCATTAATTTGTCCAGAGTTTATCACATCAAACAAACCTAATTTATTTCTTTAATAGGCCAACAAGCCTGTCAGCAGGAGAGCTGTGAATGTCACCTAGACTGACTCACAAGTGTTCCAGCACTGTCTTCCAGGACAGTTTCATCTGGTAGAGAAAAATATCATCTGAATAGAACTAAAACCGGTATCCACAAAACTGTTTCTCCAGCATCATGTCCATTTGCTCTTGCCAGTACTGGCAGGCCAGCTGTTGAACACAGGAGCCAAGGTCTCCTGTGCGAATGCACAGCAACACAGACATCTAGCAAGGAGAATCAGAAGAGTGGCAAGCATGTGCTCTGAAGGAAAACTCAAAATAACCTGGTCCAGTTAGTCTTACAAAGACTTGGAGCTGATATGGAAACTATGTTCAAATGCTTAAAAGGTGCTACCAAAGAATGAAAATAATCTCTTGATTATTGTCTAAATGTCTGTCTGGAGCAAAAAGAGTATAATTGGTGATGCCTCGAGTAAGAGAATTGTCTAAATTAACTGACTCAATCTCTTTTTGTTGCTGACTTTATGATCCCTTTGCAGCACAACATCGTGCGCCATCCACAGCCCCCTGCATGAGACCCAAAAGATTGTTCTCGCATGCACAGTTGCTTTGTCTCAGATAGGAATCAGCAGTTCCTGTGCTTCTCTTCACACCATCTCTTCCCTTACCTCTCCCTTTTACATATCTATTTTCTCTCTTATAATTCATTATTTCCCACCCCCACTGCTGTCAGCCCTGTCCCTTTTCTTCTTTGCCCTCTGCTGCTCTCTCCTGTTTTTTAACATTTGCACTATGCAAAGAAAAAGCAAAAAGGGCAGCAAAGGTGGCATCTTGTGCACCCCATGCCTATTGCTCTGCTTTACTTCCACAGAGCAGCCTTCACTGCCAGCCCTGCCTTTGTTTTGGCTGCATTCTGTTAGACTTGGGGGTCTTGTTTTCACTGAGCAGTGTATAACACAGGGAGACTCAGATTTTGCCTGTGGCCTCTAGGTGCTACAGTAATACAAATAATAAGTCTTAGAAGCAGACATGTTCTGATTCATGCTGTTTATGGCACAGGTCTGTTGCAACTCAACTAATTATTGAGCCCTCATCAAAGCTGAAGAATTCTAATGATTTAGGGTTTGAATAGGCATGTTCAATCGAGATTACTTTCAGCTTGTTTTCAATGAGATCCATTGTGATGGTGTTCCACTGTTAATCAAGAAGGAAAAAGACATTAGCAGTCATTTTAGCTGAAGCTTGGTTATTCATTAACAATATATTCACTGTGAGGCTTTATCGCTCTAATGGACTGAGATATGCAGCGTAAGTTTCACGAAAGTTGTGCATGCTGGTTGTTGGGTGCTCATAAATCAATTACAATTAGGGGAAATGAGTATTTTTGGGGTAGGACTTTGGGAATTGGCTCTATACACACTTATTCTTATCTAAAGCTTCTTAAAATCAAGGCCAAGACTCTTATTTACAGCACTCAATCACACCTTTTATTATTGTTTTTGAATGTTGGTTCATAGGTTTATAGTATTGATGCTTTGGTGATATTAATTCACCAGTTTTCGCTAATGCCCACGCCAACTTTTATTTAGGTCTTTTTTAGCAAACTACTGTTTAAAGGTCATGTGACTGGGCTGTTTAAAGGAACAGACGTTCTACAGCTGTTAATAGGACATATCTTTGAAACTGGAGCCTGGTACTGAAACTGCTGCCATATGGGTAAAGCAATTAAGTTGTACGGTGTTTATGGTGGTTCCTTGTACGATTTTCACCCAAACAACTCATGGTATCACCACGAAAAGCTTCTAAGGCTTGGGTGAGATAGTTGCAGAAAGCAACAGAATTATGCTCTCAATCAGTTCTTTTACAGCTGCATTACATGAATCCAGCTTTCAATGGAAATGTTATGTTACAGAGTCCTTGTAACTTCCTCCATCTTCCTCATCACACACAAGGTTTGGGTGCATGAGTCAAAACATAGCATGATAATTTTATGTTCCACATAAGCTGAATATCAGCTCCATCAGAGTATTATTCGATCGCTACAGCTCACGTCGCACGATGACTCAATTACACATATGTTGTGTTGACACAGCAGACTAATAGACAGTAAAAATTTTGGACAGGCAGCCAGCAAGCCTAGAAACTGTTTGAAAAGGAAAGTGGCTGGGCATATGTGCAAGAAGAATACAGCAGAGGATGCCACATGTAAGGGGAATTCTCCCTTTTCTTCCTGAAGAAACCCTGGTGGTTTATCATTCTCCTGGCCTTCAGGCCAGAGCAGCTGTTGGGAACATCCCCAGGTGCCTAAGGCTGCATGTGTGCCACGTGTTAATCACTCCAGAGCCCTGGGACGTGGGCTGGGAGCTGCAGGGTCTGAGCTGAAGTACAGACAGAAAACCTGGTTATGATAATCAAGTGATTTCATTGCCTTGTGTCACGCAGATGCTGCTCTGTACAGGCCACCACGAAGAGGCACAGCACTACTGCCACATGAAGGCCCTGGCCCTTCCTTTGGCAGTGAGTTTTATGTTCCATAAGTCTGCTGCTGCTCCAGTGGGGGAGTTTCAAAGAACAAACCTGCATCAGTTTTGTTTTCTGTATATTTTGTGGCCCTCTTTACTGTGTAGTTGCAGTGAAGATGTAAATACTACCTATTTAAAAGCATTCCCATAAAAATAAGAAGCCACCTCTAACTTTTAAATACAGTTGAGTCATTCTTATCAAGAGTGTCTGGGGTTTTTTTGTCATCAAGTCAATTGTTCACAGCACCAAGTCTGACAGAGTTCAAGAAGAGTTTAGACAATCCCCTAGGGCACATGGTGGGACTCTTGGGGATGGTCCTGTGCAGGGCTAGGAGATGGATTTGATGATCCTTGTGGGTCCTTCCCAACTCAGCTCATTCTGTGATTCTGTGATTCTGTAGTTGACATCAAAAACTGTCAATCACATCTAGCCAAGAACTTTAGCACTCAGGCTCTTAGGGAAAAAGACTCTCATCATATCACCCACAGCCTCTGTGTAGTCCAGTTGATGACTTTATAAAAGCTGCAAGGTCATGGCTTGAGAGCTTGCTGATGGCTTTTTCAAATCAAATCTTATGAATATACTCTGATAATGGATTTCTGATTCCTTTTAAAGCTATGGCAACTGGGCTAAAAAAAAAAAAATCCTTGAAATTATAAAGGTGAACTTAAAAATCAAACTAATGTCACCAAAACACAAGAAAAGTTGAGTGTTCCTCACTTGTGTTTTAAGTGGATCTGTGGGCTTGCGAAAACTAAAAATACTTCTCCAGAAGAAAACCACTCTGAGTCACATAAAGCTGAAAAACAGACAGATTGTGGTTTTGTACAGAATGCTTTTTAAATTATGGCTTTAAATAACTGAATATTTTCACTTTGCTTCTTAAGAAATTCTTTGATAGAGGGAAAATTCCAGGCACCTTCTGCATTCAGAAACACATTACGTTCTAACACCTGCTTCAGTGAAAAGCTATTTTCTTTGTGAATAAATTGTATTCATGTTTTTCTCTCCTTGTCTTGTTTTAGATAAAACAATCAATGCAAACACTGAGTTAATACAAATCAATGCAAATATATTCCAGCAGGAAAGTTACAAGACTTATTAAAATACACGTGCAAATATTTCAGCAAAAGTACAGAGAACAAGACCAAGTATAGACAAAAACAACTCTCATTATCCAACAAACAGCATTTTCTAACAACAGTTCAAAGTTCAAAGGGGAGGCCTGCCCTACTCCCAAAGTCTCTATGGAGAAACTCTATACAAAGGTATTAGTGGAATTTAAATCATAATGGCAGCTTCCAGCAAAAGGTCCTGATCTCACAAGCACTTCACTAATATAAAACAGCTATAATTTAAATAATAATATAATATAAAACCACTCGTGCTTATCACAAACACTGTTTTTACTCAGGAAAGCAGCTATACAAGTTATGGAATAGGCTAGGAAGAGGCAAGACTAGATCTTAGATTTTGAAACATGCATTTCCCATACCGTGGCCATTGTACTGTATCTTTAATGTGGCAAAAGTTACTCTAAGAGTTCCTCACCCATGAAAATCTGTTACAGCAGAGTTTGCATATAAAAACTTTTGGCTTACTTTGTAACTCTTATGAAGACACACCTGAAACTGAGGGAGAAAACAGTATAATTTGTACTGAGGATCGACCTGTACAGCAAAAAAAATTATGGTTCAGACCTTTAAAATTCTCCTAATGAATATTGGTAGTAAAATATTTGAATCCAGAAATACAGTGTAATCATATATTTGCAAATCTATCAACATTTTATAGATTAAGTAAGTTTAAATTTGGTCAACAAGTGATTGGTCTGGGAACTCGGAATTCTCATACTAACATAGGTATAAATCAGAAATATGTCCAGAGAAAGCACAAAGATTACTTGAGTAGCCTCATGGTTAAAACCACAAGTGAAAGACTGATTTTTTTTCTCCTTAATGGTTGCCATGCAGCTGTTCCTCAAAGAACTTCAGACAGCATGGACCTACAGTAACAGCAGACGGTTCCCTGAGGATCCCCTGTCGGTGGTAAATAACTGATAAAGAACTGAGATTGATTTGCAGACCCAGGTTATGACCTAACCACAGTTTACAAAAATGCAATTGGCTTATTCAGGAATCCAAGATCTCCTGGAAGAATTTTCAGATTCACAGGTATTTAACCAGCTAGGAAATAAGTGGGGTATTAAACAGGGCTCAATAGATTAGGCACTTACTACTAAAAATTACCCAGACTGAATGCTTAAATTAATTGAGCAATTTTGAAAATGTTGTCCTTGCACAGTACATAAAAGGGATGGATTAGGAAGACCAAATTTCATTTGCTAATTCAGGGGGGTGGCAAGGAGGAAGAGTAGAATGAAAAAATGAAAACAAATTGAGAGAATGGTAGGAGTTAAAAATCAGAATAGAATCATAACAAAATGCCATAATTTACAATAAAATTAAATTTGGGAAAAAACTAAGTGAAATGTTTTAGTAACATTGGATTACTTACATTTCTTACTACTAAGCAAAAGTATACATTTTCCCTACTATGTTATTCAATTTAGTTTTATTACAAAGCAGTAACACTATTTTAATTTTACTACATTGCATAAGTCAAAATTAATTTCAGCCAGAAAGAAAACATTCCAACACCAATAGAAATTATTCTCTTCTCCTCTTCTAAAATTTTGTAAAAATCTATATAATTCCCCTGACTCTTTTTTTCAAACTTCGTTTTTGTAGAACAATTTTCCTCTGAAATATTTTCCATCCAGCTCTAATTCACTCTGAAAATAAACCAACAAGCTTTATGATGCTAACAATGATTAAACCCCAAATTTCTATTGAGAATTTTGTTATCTTTTGAAACAGAGATATGACTACCTGTACTTATGCTGAAATTTAAAAATAATCTTCTAACACTGCCCAGTTTGGGTTCAAAAATGGCAACTCTACTGGCCACCATAATTCTAGGTTGCCTGGAAACATTGAGGGGAAACAGTGGAGGACAGCAGTGCCTGTTCTCTGTTCAGTACCCTTACTTCTGATTAGCAGTCCCTGGACAGAGCAGATCTTAGCATCCCAAAAGACTTATGGCTACATCAAAGGGAAGGAGAAGAGGTTTTGTGTAGAACTGTACAACTGAGCTTTTTTCCATGCTGTTATTACGCTATGAAATGGAGCTGCCACAGAACTTTGTGCTAAGAGCCTGTTCAGCCACTGCAGATGTTACATAATGAAAGGCATCAAACAGTTGTACAATGATACATGCATCCGTTATCCAAGACTTGTGTAATACCTTTTCTTTCCCGAAGGATCTGCAAATGTTTTACAAACTGATATACAAATTATCCACGCAGAAAGCTGTTCATCCATCAAGGAAACACAACTACAGCCCAAGGCAAAGCAGAACAACTATAGGAATACACACACACACACACAAAAGAAAAACCAAAACCACTTTAATAAATTAAGGAAGTATCCTCCGGTCAAAATTGTGAGGCAAATATTAAGCATAAAATATTTGAGTATACAGGACTTAGGAAGAATTTTGCTTTTATAATCCAAATTCTTCAATAAAATACAGTAGGGTGTATCTTGAACACTGGCAATCACCACACTAACTGAAATAAGCAAATGTTTCCGAATATTAATTATAGCAATAAGTTCTGAGACTAGTTTATTGCATATCTTCCTTCCTGTTTCCAAATACTGGTGCCACATTTAAAAAAAAGAAAATCTGTTGATGTAGTCTATCCCAGAAACAGAAGTATCTAGAAAAGTAAGAGAGGAATAATTAGGTGAAGACAGCACCTTACTCAGCAGTAGTCTACTAAATTCCTATCAGCACAAGTTAATGCAACCAAGCATTTTCAAAATAAAAAACGTCACCCCAAATGAACTCTGCATTTAGATTGCATTATGGCTGAACTCTTATTTCAGTCCTAGTTCTGATTATGGTGACCAGACATTTCACTTGGATCTTATTCTGCGACTTTTCCCTTTGGCAGTCATTTCAGCACTTCTGCTCAATAAAGAAGGTGGCAGAGATACTTAAGCATACTTGAAGTCATAGAGTGTGATTTAAGGCAAAAGAGAGCTCTTTCCCTTTCAGTGCTATCAAGACTCTCTAATTAGGAGCAAAGTGTGTAAGGAAAAATGCAGATAGTGGGAAAATAATACAGTTGAAGACTCAGAAGGAGGCATTGAGAAGTGTTAGAGAAAGTTTGAGACTATTTTTAACCTTGAGAACTGGGCACAAACCTCAGACTTCCCAAGTGTGCTGACAGGGTCCTCTCAGGAGACTTACACAAGACCACATATTGACACACAGGTACTTTGATTACAAATAAGCATCTAAAACCCAGCCTCAGCATCATTACTCATCTGGGAGCTACAGTCAGAAACCCTCTTGAGGATTTCAACAGGCTATTGGGCAGGAGAGGCAGATAAAGAATTGCTGATCCTTCTAACCCTGGAGAAACCTTTTTTTTTCCAGGTTTGAGAGGGAAAAAAAGCTATTAAGGAGAAGAGCTATCCTTCACATCGCACCCCTAAGCTAGGTGATACAGTGAAAAAAAATCACAGAGATGGGCAAAAGAGGGGATATTATGAAAGTCTGAAACTCTCAGGCCAGCTATTTGGTTGGGAAATTGAAGCAGAATTATAGGAGAGGAAAAAAGGGAGCCCCAATTAAGCATCTAAGGTAGTGATATGTAAATGCCATGAAAATGAAAAAACAGCTGCAAGAGACTGAAATTTTAGCACACAGTCAACAACATAAGCAGCACTAGAGCATTAATGGGATGCATTGTGGAACTGGGATTTTGCTGTAAAAGGGCAATAAATTGTTCAACAAGAGCAGGACAAGGGAAAAGGGAGGCGGTGCCTCGGTATCAATAACACATCTGCTGGCTCTGAAGTCAGCGGCTCAACAAGCCAGAGGGAATTAATGTCTCCTTGAATGACTGCATAAAGATAAAAGGAACCACAACTAAGGGTGCTATACTGTAGGGAGTCCTTCTTTCTCTCTTTAACCTTGAAAATCAAGCACAAGCCTCAGGCTTCACAAACATCCTGAGATTCATGTCTCTGTATCGATGGGAGTAATGTGCAGACGCACCCTCAGGATGGATCAGGCAGCAGGAAGGATTTTTATTATACAATTTATGTCAACTTTCTGAATACACTGAGGACAGTGTTTTGTCTTCCAAAAGGAAGGAGAAGCCACCAGGGAAATAGGAGGAACATAAAAGGACTGGTTAAGAATCTGAAGTTGCCAAGTTATTCCGATGAGAAGATTAGGAAAAATGAGAGAAAGGTGAAAGAGAGAGGTCTTCTGCAAAAGCAAACTTCAAAAGAAGAAGCAAAGGAATCAGGCTGATGTTTCTAATACTCCTGTCACACACAAAAAACCTGAGACTAGATACTTAAGTTAACTATGTGCTGACCCATTATGAAGACCAGAACATGCAAATAAATATATAAAGAAAATAAATAATTAGATAAATCAACATTCCAGTCAACAAATCAATATCACTCAGAAATATCTGAGCCTTCAGACATCTCTGAACTATTTAAGAGGAATCTATGAGAAGTTCAAAAAGACAGGGTAATTCTGGTGGACTGGAGAATGGCAAAGACCCTAAGGAAGGGAAGAATAAAGTACACACAAGCAGCTTAGGTCTCAGAAAAGAAAAAAATATACATAAAAAACTTAAGTTTATAGACAATAAGGTAATAAAAAAATAGCCAGTATTAATTTATCCAGACAAAAGAATATCCAGCCCATCTAGTTTCACTCAACTGACAAACTAGGGATAATCAGGACAATGTGCTGCAAAACTTCAAGAACAATACCACATGATTTTCTTGTAAGAAAATGAGATTTAGATGAAATTATTATTGCACAGCTGTTTGACAAGCTGTGTGAAATGTCAGTTCTTAATATTGAATTGCCAAAAGGGGAAGTATTTTCAATTAGGAACTCTCAGAGACTTCTCGTGCAAGTCCATCACTATTCATCACTATTTCAGCTATTAGGGTGTTCTTACAGACAGTTGAGAACAGAATCAGAATTGGAAACAGGCTGTAAAAATGATCCAAAATCAACAACGTGAAATTCAATCAAGAAGTGTGTGAAGTGCTACCCATGCAGAGCTGAAATCTGTGCAGAAAAGCAACAAGAGGATGAAGTGCAGCCCAGAAGTAGCACAGAAACATTGTGCCATGCTCCGTCTTGCAGTGGGAATCACAGAATCTTGGAATGTCCTGAGCTGGAAAGGAACAACAAGGATTGAGTCCACGAGCCACGAGCTAAACAGGACTCAGCAGTCTGATGCTGTTGCCCAGAAAACACTCATCAGTCCTGGGAAAGATGAATAGCATGGCTTACATATATGCCAGCAAAACCAACTTTTGATCTGATTAATATCGATCTTGTGGGCTGTTGTTAATTTTCGTCTCTGCACTACCAAAAAAAAAAAAAAAAAGAAAGAAGGTGGGAAGCAACAAGATGAGTAATTAAGAAAGTCTGAGATGTGAGGAACGGTTAAAGAAATTTGATTTTTTTTTTTCATCTAGAGAAAGCATGATTAGATTTAACTTCCCTGCATCTGGGTAACCTCGCAGTATGTGAAAAAGTGTTAAAAGATGGTGGACACTTGGGCTGTTTCATAAGACTGTTCTGGAGCAAGACAAGCATTTTCAGTGCA
This sequence comes from Oreocharis arfaki, assembly GCA_013398015.1. Taxonomy (NCBI): domain Eukaryota; kingdom Metazoa; phylum Chordata; class Aves; order Passeriformes; family Paramythiidae; genus Oreocharis; species Oreocharis arfaki. The sequence continues at coordinate 489,064 of VZRR01004099.1, read as the reverse complement.
GAAAGCACAGGAATGCCTCAGGAGCATGTTTCTTTCTGATGACAAGGAATTTCCCTCCTTACCAACTGGATCTGAATTGCCCAGGTACTGGCAGAGGCAGTTTTCAGGCACTTCAGGAAGGGACAAGAGGAATTTGAAGATTTCCTTCAAACCCTCAGTTTCCACGGTTCCTGGCATCCCTCCCTTTCTGTCCCACACTCATCTCTGCATGGCTGCAGGATTCAGGCCTGAATTCACTTTTCAGCCACCCAGATTGCTGTATAAATAAATGTAGTGACACTTTACCACATACCTGAAATTAAGCACATGCTTAAGTGCTTTGCTCAACAGCAATATACTTTAAGCACATACTTTTAAACTCTGCAAACTGTGTCTTTATAGCTTTCCAAAGTCATTACAGCGGTGACATGGGTCTAAATTATTGCTGCACAGGAATGTAACTGCCTGCTATAAGAAAGAGACCTGGAAGAAGGGAGAAGAATGCAAAAGAAGACTGCTAATCTTCATTTTCCACATTCATGTTATTTTCAGAGCAAACTGATGAAAATTATAGTCTTCTGCGTAGTCCTGTTCTTAGAGAAATCAATTGTGATGCCTATTTTAGGTTTAATCACGCTCACCCAAAAAAAGGTGACTGCAGGCTGTAGCACTCCCATAGGCACACGGGAATTTAAGAACAAGCTCTGTACACCTGATCAAAGCAGTTTTGTGCAATATTCTCAAATGTCATTCTAGAGCAGAATGAATGGGAGGACTTTCTAAAGATTTGATGGTTTTCAAGCATTAGGAAAAAAAAAAAAACCCTAGATGGTTGCTCCAATGCTACCGAATATGACTGGTCTCATAACAACTCTTTTTTGCAGAGAAGAAAAATATCTATGACAGACCACATGCTTTTATATCTTTTTTGTCTGGATCCCTTTTTTGGTCCTATGAAACACATCCTTATTTTGACCCTTGGGTTCACACACTGGCAGATATTTCAGTTTAGTCAACATTTAGTTGTCTGATCAAAAGACCTTCAACAAAAGACAATCTCTGTGTTTGCTTATACAGCAAAGACATTTGTTTTTCCCAGGTAAATCCCAGGTAAAAGACATTTACAGGACTGTAATTTACTGTATTACCTGTTGGTGTGCCTAACCTTTTTTTTTTAATTGCATATTTTATGGTATGCTTAAACTGTGTTTAACTACTTGCTGCAGAGTGAAATCTTCACAAGGTTATTCGGCACTGCACCTTCCAACTTGGCTTTATTTAAAGATGTCTTGGCATCTTCCTAATCTTGAAGCACAGCCTACCATGTGAAAAAAATCATATTTCAACACAAAGATTTAGACACTCTTTTTCTGAAAATCTGTCACTGCGGGGTTTTCATGGAAAGAAAGATAGGAAGGGAAAGCCTCTATCTGAAAAACAGACCGTCAGAAAATTATTAGTAATTCTTAGCGTTCGTACAGTCACTGTTGAAAGTGACATTATCAGTGCTGTGTCATCAAGAAGAAGAATTGCAAAGCCACGAAGAAGACAAAGTAATTTGCAAAAGCATGGTAGGCCATCACAATGATGCCAAGATAGCTGTAAGTGACAGAAATTCTACGTATGTTCATGCACTAAAGAGTCTAAAATGGCACTGGGGTCAGGTCAAAATTTGACATATTTTTAATATATTAATGACATTTGATGGCTAGAAATCAGTGTTTGATATCCAAAAATGATTTCTTTTCCCACTGAGGACTTGTCCTTGTTTATAATGTCTTGCCTTTTAATTTAAGAGAATTCACAGTTCTAACAGAAGTAACTATCACTGTTTCATTAAACATTAACAGCTGGAAGTCACATTTTGGAGGTGGTTAATGAAACGGTTTCAATAGGGTTTACACCACCTTATGCAGCAGCCACAGCGTTCTACAGCATTTACCCCTTAAAGGAGAAAGAAATAATTCCAAATAATTCTGAATAATTTTGTTCCTGGTGTCTACTCTGGACAAGAACCACCAAAATTAAAGCTTTTTCCAGACTCCTGCATTTCTTCAGGGTAACTCGGTTAGCTCCACCTTCAGCCAGCATAACTTGAGAAGCAACAGGCAAATATTCGGACACTGACACACAAAGAGAATCTCCAGATCCTGCCAGGAAAAGGTATTTTGCATCGGTGCTCATCTCAGCTTTCAAATGCAGAATTGGGTACCCCATTACACCAGAAATTGTAAGGCTGTGAGTGCTAATTGACTGAAACTATTCAGATTAAGGAGGCCTCCAGCTCTGCACAGGTTTGGGCGAACAATTCGCTGTTTCAAAGTACATTATTGAAGCATTAACTTACAGTGCTTGATCTGGAACCACCTGACGTGAAGTACAGTGGCAAATGTGCAATATATGGATTTTTTAAGCAGAATATCAGACCCTGAGGCTCAGTCTCCAGTGAAGCTCAGCAGTCAGTAAGTCTGGGACTCGGACCTGGCTTCACACCCTTGCAGCACTGACATCTCTGGGGCACCAAGAGTGTTTCACAGCCTTAACATCCTGTTACATTTATAAACTTTGCCAAACAGCCACCTCTTTGCACCTAATAGTTGTCTTTCATACCGAAAGACAGAATAGGTGTGAAGCTGTTTTGACTTCTTAATCTTAACATTAAAAAAATCCACACTTCATAACAAAAAGGGGAAAAAAAATGGGACCAAAACATTCTGAATTTCCATCTTTTCCTCCTGTTAGTGGTTGTGAAAAAACCCTACATTTATTAACCCTGTCACAAGAGCTTGTCAAGTACAGCAATAATCACATTAGAAAATAAGGCTGCAAATTTCAGGACCAACTGTTGAAGTTTTGTTATTTTTGTTCTGTTCTAACAAGACAATTTGTCTGCTGGGTTGGCCTCTGTGGCACTAAAAGGTGCCCATTTTTGCTGTAGCTCAGCTGTTTCTCATTTCCAGAGAATAAAGAGAACAAGCTATGTTAGCCCTTCACTCTACCTCTCCAGTGAATGTTCCAGGGAACAAATGCTTCTGTTCATTTTGTGGTATTACAAATGCCAGATACTGAGCCTACTTTGCAGTTCTCCTGCATCTTTTGCAATCATTGACATCTCTGTAAAACAAGCAACAAAACATCTCAGTAAAACAAGCAATGTACACGTTCATGGTAACTCTTCCTGTGAATTCTGAAAGGTGTAAACCAGGGGATAATCAAGCCCACAACCTAAGGTTATTATTCTTTCCAAATTGCTCTATTAACTTCCAGCTTCTTTCTATCCTTGAAAATTATTGCTTGCTGGTAGAGGATTCTATGTCAAATTTAAAAAAACAGAACAAAAGAGAAGTAATCCAGTCTTTCTGTAGCATGTAAAAAACATCAATAATTTTATATATCCATATAAAGATCTGATTAACATAGCTCAAGATTTATGAAAGATGAGAGATAAAAGATACTGGGGAAACCAGTATCTACCACAAGAAGAACAGCAAATCCTAATATTGAGGGCAGCTACTAGTTGTACAGGACATAATATAGGGTGGAAAAAAAGAACATTTATTTTCTAAGCAACTTCAGAACCAAAAGGCAACAGAAAAGCAGCATCACGAGGATGAAGCCCTTCCACATCGTTGTAGAAAACAGATTATATCTGCTCACTGATAGAATCACAGCAGCCACCATGTATGGCCATATAGCAATAAGTAGATGGTCTGGGTAAACCCAGCCCTCCATGAAAGGTGTATGCCATGGATTTTTATCTATGGGAACAGCAACGTGCAACAAATGAACTGAATGCATAAATCTCTAAAGACCCTGCAAATTTGGAAAGCATCAGCAGAGGAAATGTGTAGAAGCAGTGAAACAATGAGTCGATATGAGTCACTCATTACAACGCCATTAAATTCTAAGAAAGGGTGACAGCACCAAAATACTTTATTTGAAAGCAATTCTACCTTCCTAAAGAAGATTTAATAAATGGTTATTTGACAGTAAGATGAAATTAGTACCATGTACCACAACCTTTAAGTAAATCTGCCAAAAAATCACAAGTTTCCAGCGCTGCTGCAGGAAGGAATACCTGTAGAGATGTATATGGTGAGAAGTGTATTTTTGCCCTGACTTTAATGGAAACACTCTCTGGGGACATCATTATGGACAAAGATGTGCTACACATCAGTCCACTAAATGGTGTGGGGTTTAACCTCCCTTTCAGTTCTGAAAAAAAGGTTAATATTCCCACATTTTCATGACCGGTCTCAACAGACTGGGGCAAAACAGAGAAAAGACAAATTGGAAGCTCGAACACGAGATAAAACAATGTATCTGATGAGCCGTGATTTCATTTCAAAATACTGACAATAGTGGACTTCTGATCAATGAAGCTGCTGCAGGAAATGAGCCTGTAAACACCACTGTTGGCACAAAACCAGAGCTTGTCTACAGCCAAGATAAAAGAATTCTGCATTTATTTATAGCGACTCTTAAATTATTAACTGAATGCTCAAATCGGGAGAAAAGAAATAAAAAGATGCATTTGGTTTTCTTGCTCTAAGGCCTGAAGATAGAGCATATCACATGGGATAGATGTGATGGACATCATATAGGCATGCAGGTAAGTTTCCTTTTCTATGAAACAGAAAATGGTCTGTTTCATAACTCTAAACCAACAAATACATTCCAAGATTTTTTAGCAGTGGGCAAAACCCACCATTAACAGAACCAGATTATAAAATAAATAATTCCTCCATGTTTTTTAGACGAAGGGAGTAAAAGAAAAATTGTAACATGCTTCACTTCTTGAGACACAACTAAAAATATTTGTAAAATATTTGTTGCATCTGTACTATATTATCTACTCAGTGAAATTACAGATTCACAGGTAAAGCTTGTCACAGATGACAAACTTCATTCCCCTTGGAGGAAATCTCAGGTAATCACACCAAAATACCAAAATGGAGTAGAAAAAGGCCACACCTTGATCACTGTAGATCTGAGAATGATGCAAATGTTGAGAGAGTCTGAGCTAAATACTGCGATTTGTGGATGTGGTAACTCAAAGTGGTAACTTCACAGACCTTTGCTTTCTCTTTTACTCCAAGTGAGCCCCTGCAGAGCTCGTGGCACTGCTCACTACTACCTGTAGGGGCCATTTCTTAAGGAGAAAAGAAAAACAACTATTTCCCCCTAAATTACTGCTTGGTCATAAACACACTGCAATTCTTCAACACAATTTAATGTTCTTAAAGTTACAGGAAATGGCTAATTGTGTGGGTAATGTTTTTAGGTTCGTTTCATTCAATAATGTTCAGTATTTATCTCCAGATGGGTTAGGAAAGCACACAAACAAACCACAGTAATTTGTATCATCCCAATGTGAAAAGAAAGAAGACATCAGAGATCATTTAATAAGACAGAATATCCCCGTGAACCCAGCATCACAAATAAAGTGACTTTCACACTATTTACATCAGGGCTGATATCCTATGGTAAAGAGAAAGACCCAAAAAGAGCCTGAAACACTATTCACACAGTCATTTTGAAGTAACCATCAATGATATAGAATATTTATTCCCTATTCAGATATAATAATCTCAATCAGTTGATTATGGTTTCTTGCTTCAGAACAGGTTGATTTATCCAAGGGGACACTACAAAAATGAATAAATATTTCACAAATTTTAAGTTTCAAGGAAAACTTCTAGAACAAATGTGAGCATAACAAATTTAAACTCATCCAAACCTTATTCTTCAAAACCAGCTGCAACATCAAAACATATGTCACAGTCTTGAAACCATTCACACACCCTTCAGAAACCAACTCCTGACTTGCACCTCTTTCCTTCCTGTCCCCTCTCTTCTCTTTTCTCTCTCACATGACACAGCAGAAGCTCTCAATCTAACACACTTTTCTTTGGAAGGGGTAGGATTTTTAAAACCAAGGTTTTAATACCAACTATAACATGAAAATTCAGATCCGAAATTTTATGGAAAAAGATAACGTGAGGTAATAGAGCTGGGCATAAAGCTCACCATCCTGTCTGCATCTCCTGTGCTGAGTGTTTCAGTCACATTTACTGTAACGGGCTTCAAAATTCATCAAAAATAGGCCAAAAGCCATTTTGGGTTTGGAACTAATTTGCCACACATATTTCTTCCTAGAAACATGTTGATCCTCCCTAAGATTTTGTTAGACTAATGGGAAAATGTACTATTAGTGATAGAGATCTCTCATTAAAAAATACCTTAAAAGAATGACAAGATGCAATCTTACCATAATTTTTTAAAGTAAGAAATATAATGGGACTTTCTAAGTATAAAACCGAAGAGCTAAAGGAGTCAAAATAAAAACATTAACGCAGCAATTTCTTTCGCCTTAACTGGAATAAATAATTACACTTGAGAAAAAAATAACCTCTGGAATTGTTACTGAAAAGGACATATTCTTATTGAATTTTTTCTGTTCCAACAAAACTGCATTTTCTGATTAAAACTTGGAAACATTTCAATCAATCATTCCAAGTTCAAAACCATCAGCCTCCACTTCAATGTCTTCTAAATGTTGAGTCTACTTACTGAGCTAAGGGACGATTTTACTGATCAAAGTTTATCCTGGGAATATTCCAAAGAAAATAAATAGGGAATTAATTTATCGTGCTGTTCATAATGACAAAGTGTTGGTATTTGTGCCAGTATCACCTATACATTTCTAGTCGTAGCAGCTTAGTTATAGCTAATAGATATTGAAAACAAGCCATTGATCAATCCTGGATATCTTCCACTGGTGTATACATTTTATTCTCTGATTAAAAAAAAAAGCTCTACAGCATTGCACTTGCTGAAAGCAACTGCCTACTTAAACTATTTCTCAAACTTATTTAATATCTTTTATTATTAGGAACTCATCATGAAAACTATTCCAGAAAGTTTAAAACTTCTTTAATGTTTAATTGCATTTTTGATCATTAATTACATCTGCGGATAGACAGAACTTTTTAAATCTTAATTTTCTCATTTGAGTTTGAAATAGAGTTTGCTGCCCAATAAATTTTATTTTAGTGCAAAGACAAGGCCCATGTATTGATGAACCTCTTAAAAGAAACCCACAGCTCAATCAGAATAAAATTCTATTTATCTACCATTTCATAATATGAGAATGAAACAGTCATCTTTGCAGATGAAATTTTGAGTTCACTGGAAACCATCTTTAAGATTTATTATTTATACATTTTTTAATAGAAGCCATGACATGGAGACTTTTTATTTAGAAATATCTGCTACAGAAGTACAGCCACTGAACTTGTCAGTGAAAGGAGAGAAGTTCTTGTCCTTTATGTCCACTACAAAAAGCAGCGGTAAGGAGTCCAAAGCAAACACTGACAGATGAGTGATGGCTGGGCTTGATGATCCTGGAGGCTTTTTCCAAACTTCACAGTCCTGTGATCCAGTGATACCTCACGGTCTGAGAGTCAGTGGCACCTGGTGCAAAGCCCTTCCCACCCCCAGGTCCTGCGAGGCAGGAGCTCCTTTCCGGCGCTGGGTCTGTGAAGGTTTACGGGGCACATTAATGGTGAAGCACCAGCATCCTACATCTCCTATGCTGAAATAAACACCCTCCTCTTCTGGCTTAAATTATCTCTGCTGTGCCTTCACAGGCACGCTGAGACCGAAGAGAAATGGTCCTGACGTTGTTGGGTCCTGGCAGGGTGAGAGCCTGACTGAACTGACTGAGCGGCAGAGCAAGCTCCTGAGCCCTCCGCTCATGGAAACGTAACTCACCCTGCAACAGATCCTTTAAACCATAATGGGGGGATGTTTCTGAGATAAAAAACAGCGTTTTGTTCGATTCAGCAACAAACAAAAAGGCTTTTATTTTTCTTTGCAAGTAAAATTTACCATAGACCCTTTTTTTAACCAGTATCACTCATATGAAAGTTTCCTTCTTCACTTTCTTTTCCCTCCTTACCTGTATCTTTTACAATGTAAGTAACTCGAATTATCCTATCTGATACTTGATTAGTTATGTTCATTTACTTGCAGAACTGTGTTATTTTCCAGTATGGTTTATTTAGGAAGTTTAGGCTTATAAGCAACAGACTGAAAATATTAAAAGTCACATGACTTTAATTATTATATTTTTTTAAATATAATTTAAAAATACCATTTACGACAGAGACTATTCTATTAAACTTAGGTGTTTTTCTGAAAGGTTGAGATGTAAGAAGTTTAGCTTGAAGTAGATGGAGAAAAAGGGAAACCAACTTGTCCATGATTTTTCTAGAGATGGAAGAGGTGATGAACAGGCAGCCAGTTGTTTATATCCCGCTCCTGTGGTTATGACAGAAGAGTTTTGGCTAAAGCCTTAACTATAAGGATCTTGCATTCCCAAAGAAGGAAAATTATAATAATTGGGTGATATATTAAAATAACAATAATAAGGGATGCTCAGTACTCGGAGGGCTCTGCTCCGTGTGCTTGGTTTTCATGTGCCTATTTAGGTGGCACAAAATGATGTAAGTTTCAAGATGGACATTGTATTTACATTTGCACCTTGAAAGTTTTTTGTATTATTGTTAGTCCAACCAAGCTGTTGCAGTATTTTCAGTGTTCCTGCTACAGTTAGGCTGTAGATAGAAGACTCTGGAATAATAAAAACATCCTTCACTGAATATTCCTCTGGCTGTTGCTTTACTATTTAAATAAAATGATGAAGTTGCACAGCCATTTCCAAGGGACTCCATTCCATTTCATTTATAAATACAAAAATATTTTGCCCATTTTTACCAAAACGTATTTGAGAAAGCAGCTGCCTGAAGTCAGGCAAACATAGAGCTAAGACTTCATTTCTGACACGAATTAGTCCAAAATCAGACAATTATTTTGGATAACAGCATTAAAAAATTGTTTGGGATTAGATAAAAATAACATAAACAGACTATTTTTGATGTGCACCTTTGAGAATATTCTTGTGACAGATATATAATTCCTTATTTTGTGTGCAAAAGCTCCCATGGCTGATAAGCAAAATTAAGGCAGCCATGTACATCTTAGTCACAAGTTTTTCCTCCTGCTAGGAGTACTTCTAAGAATATTTCCTTTTACTTATCAAAAAGTTTTTAGGCAATTTGACATATTTTGGCAAGTCTGCTACTTTCAGATATTTTTTGTAGCGTCAGAGCTCAGACAGCTCAAACTTACTGCATTTTAACGGAAATATTAAATGGTTCACTGAAAAACATACAAAAAAATCTTTGCTAAATCCCTCCTGCTCTTGAAGCTCCTATTTGTGTGGAACCAGGGCTACCACTGCCCTTCCTTCACTCGCTCATTCCCCATACCTGGGGACACACAGAGGCTGTGATTTATGCACCCAGCCCTCCCCCCGCACTCTTATTTCACTCCTTTTATGAATCCCGTGTGTTGTTTTTCCCTTGACCTCACTTTTCAAGTGAGAAGGACTGCTTATCAACAGCTTCCAAGCTGCTGATTTCCCTGTCTCTGACAGGCAGCCTCACACCACTCGTATCATTTATCCACAGGCATTAAACCATAGAGTTTCCAGCTGCTGCAGCAGCACTTTGTCCTGAAGAAATAAACAATCTGTTTTCAAACCCAGATGACAGGGACTTCTCCTGACTAACAAACAGCATTTCCTTGGAGGTGGCATCTGACAATTAAACAGGGCTAATTTCTGAAGATCCTGCTTCGTTAAGGATTATTGAGAGATTAACATTTAATCCATTCTAGTACATAAATGATGAGGGTGTGGATAAAATATTGAATCTCATTCCTCTGGGTACAATTCTCTTTCAGTACTTGGGGAGAATAATTGCTGGTAAAAGAGATAGGTTAATGGTGCACCTGTCTGCTTATTTGTTTGGTTTTAAATAGAAAACAAAATATAAAAATCAGACATAACTGAGCAAGAAGTCTAGAGTTTATGACGAAACAAAATCTCAAAGGTTGCTGATCTTTTTCACACTGCACTGTGAATGGAAATTTTGAATCCTCAGATGATCTTCCTGCCTTTCCTTGGGAATGTATCCGACCCCTAACATAACCAATGATTTGGCTATTTAAAAACACCTTTCTTTGAGTTAAAACATGACATGTTAGGCATTGGAAAACATTGCTTTGAATAAGTTTTGCTGCTTGCCTTGTGAAAGTCAAAAGAAATACTGAATTAATGCTTGTGCCCTTGATTCTTTTCAAAATGAGGCTTTAAGGGAAGAATAATGTGAGTTGGATTCTTTCCGATGGTCTTGTTCAGCATTTTGGCACACAGAGATAATACTTTAAAGAGAGGAAGCAATGGTAATGGTTCAGTTCGCTGAGGAATCTTAATGTTATTTGAAAGCACGACTCCTGTGTTTGTAAATACACTCTGATCATGATTCTGTGCTCACACCCAGCACTTCTGTAGTTATGCACTGCTTTAATACTCCTCTCCAGAATGGTTCCACGGCCATTCCTGCCTATCTATCCTCCTTATTTTAAATAACACACAGTACAAGATGAAACAAGCCCCAAATAACTAAGATAAAACCCAGGTGGATGCTAAATAAATACCCTGTATACAGAGAAATGTAGGAGCACTTGTAGCTCCTGGACCAGAACACAGTTTGACAGAGACAGTGCAAGCACCAGTGCCTGTGAAAACCTCCTGGCATTGCTGGTCCATCCGTGATGAAATCCAGGAGCTCCAGGCACCTGTACAGACACAGATGAAATCTGTGCCACCATCTCTTCATTAATGACACCCTTCTAATTGGGTAAAGAAACCCAGCACTGCCGTGCCTTCTGTTGCTACATCATTTGTGTGAGTGAATGTCTTGGGCTGCTTCTCATGGGAAGGATGCCCAGGAGTGAAGGAAACCCAGCCCTTCTCACTGAGAATAAGGTATAATTTGGTTATTTAGCCTGGGGAAGAGGAGGCTCAGGGAAGACCTCATTGCTCTCTACAACCTGACACAAGGTTGTAGCAAGGTGGGGGCAGGCTCTGCTCCCAAGGAGCAAGAGAAGGGGCAAGAGGAAACAGCCTCAAGTTGTGCCAGGGGAGGTTTGGGATGGATATCAGGAAAAAAATTATTCACTGAAAGAGTTGTCAGGCATTGAAACAGGCTGCCCAGGGCAGTGGTGGAGCCATCATCTCTGGAGGTGTTGGAAAGGTGTAAATGTGGTGCTCAGGGACATGGGTGTGGAGGAACAGTTGGACTCGATGGTCTTAGAGGCCTTTTCCAACCTAAACAAATCCATGATTCTGTTCCAGGATACTATCAGGAAGAGTCATTAAGCCAAGAATGAGTCCATTCACAATCCAATTTCTTGATCTGTAGGGTTTGTGTTGCATTTTATTATAATTCTCTTTTCCTCATTTCCTGGCCACCAGTAAATATTATTGCCCAGTTTCTCACCAGAGTTGGGTTTCAGCCACAAACTTCCACTGCCTAATGTGCCAAATCCTGAGAATTGAGAGCCCATTTAAAACTCAAAGTCAAATGCAGCAAGTGGAGAATGCCAACAGCTGGTACCAAAGTACTTTAGACACAAAACAATTCAATAAAATGTTATCTCACTTAAATTTAGGAAGATTTTTAGTATCTTCCAATGTTTTTAATACACATATTTTGTATCCACAACTGGAAACTCAGGAAAAGACAGAAGTTTAGCAGAAACCCAAGAAAAAGGGAAGGAAAGCTTCCTTTCAAATATAAAAGCAGAGTGGCTATTCCTGTGTTCCAAGAACTAACAGTTGGACACAAATGTACTGGAAAATGATGGGAAAATTATTTATTCATCAAACTTAATGCCAAATTCCTTTTTATGTTTAATATAATTTGCATTTTGAGTAAGCCAATCAGGTGATTTCCAGTATCTGATATAAAGATGACTGAATAATAAACATGGACAATTTCAGCCAAAAATACAAGGAGGCATTTGAGAAACAGAGTCACAGGAATACTGAGCAGAACATCTTCATACAAACAAAGCACGTGAGCAGCTCTATTTCCATGGGGAAAGCATATTATCCCTCTTCAAGTATTAGAAAAGGTGTAGGAGTAGAGAAGGAGAAGGAAAGACCTTTCAAATGAGAAAACTCTTAGTGAGTCACTGCTGTGGTGAGGGGTAAAAAATATCCTACTCCTTTTCAAAGACTTCAGAAAGGCATTTGTGTGTACTGGGTCCATTTATCTGCTTGGAAGATCCCAGGAAAGATGAGAAGTAGTGGGGAAAGAAAAACTGATGGACTTTCAGGGCATTTTCTTACCATCCACTCCTGTACAGCTCACAATACTTAGAACATTCTTTACTACATGCTCTTCCTATCTATTCTGCCAGTGCCAGCTAATAAACCTCAGTCATTTTCTTAGCTGACTACCTGGCAAGATGGAGAGCAGTAAAAGCCTGCACAGGCACTGTCAGACTCTGACTGAATAGGTGGGAAAATGGTAATGTTCTTTGTCAGAACTGAATTTAAGCTTCTAGCAAATCTGAAACCTCGGGTGAGATTTTGGGATGATTTTCTGAAGTCCTTTTTCTCAAACACCCACCTCCCACTCGGTTATGATGAACAGATAATAAATCCCTGTCAGTCTGAACAGACTATGTAGCACTAAGGAACTTTTGCATATCTACACAGAGTTCTCTCATGCAAGGCTAGACAGGAAAATAATTTGGCATTCCCAATAATTTGGTAGGCCTTTTAGTTATCTGCTCTCTCTCCTCGTTTGCTATTCCCAGCTGAGAACTGGATCCTCCTCAAATAACTTATCTGGTACTTCTTGGGTTTTTAAGAGACCAAAAGAGGTTGAGGCAACACAATTAGGTATGAGAAAATAAACAATGAAACTCCGTTCCATTGAAAAAGATTTTGCCTCAAATTCATCTGCTTAGATACTAACACCCCTCAGTATGCTCAAATTCATCCTATACCTTGGAATTTCTTATGCTTGTTTCTAATATATATGGACCTCATATGGGCTGTAATTCAATTCTGGGCAGCTGCTCAAGATCTTTTTTGAGATCTTCTGAAGCACTTTTTAGCTCAAAGACACCATCATCCTTTCTATTTTAGACACATATATAGGGTATTCTAAATACTTCCACAGGAAGAAGGAATTGACACAAAAATGGTGGTTGGTGCAAAGGCCAAGGTATATGAATTGTATAAACTCATCAGCAGATCATAACTGCAGTTCTTGTATGAATAAAAATTAAATACAAAAAAACTAAACACGAGGAAGAAATTCTTTTATGTATAAGCACTGTAAAGAAAAATAATATGCTTCAAGGGATAGATTGCTTTAAATCATGAAATGATGAAATGTAAGGTTAACTACAAACTAAGTTGTGCTTTATTAAAACATATAATTATAGCTCCATTTCAGCTGTCCTTTATGGCACGGATTACAGCAGGCTGTTAGCAAAGGAGGGCTGCTATCTTATAATGATACACAAACAGCATATTGCAATTGAAGAATTCTTCCTGAACAAAACAGAGTGCTAATTGAATGTTAAATTTCTGGATTTGGCACTTGGGAAGCTTTGACAGGACTGGAATGAGCAGTAACCCACTGGGAAGCAGGAGAATAACAGCTATGGTGGTGCTGCTAAGTGCACTGCAGTGTGCTGATTGAAGGAGGTGTGCAGCAGTCAGGTGAATTTGTACATCTGTACACAGCAGGAATCACGCACAGCAGTGGTGGAGGGAGTGTCCCTGTGAACAAGGAACAACACAGGGCTGTCCCTTAAGGAAAGGGAGCTCTGTGTGCTGTGGTGTGAAACACTGGTGAGGGGGCACAGCCCATGTTCTATGTCAGCCAACACGTTCTCTTTTCTCCCAGCTCAGTGCTGCTGCTGTACAGAGCAGGGATGTTTAAAGCAGACTGCCTGGGTGAGGTGTAGCTGGAACAGCCGGATCACTGGATGTTCAAAACCCCGCTTCTGGAATCAGGCTGCAAGGTGTGGACAGGGACAGGCTGCAGCTCAAACTCACATGGAGATTTCCAGTGCTCCCTCACCTCACTGAAGCCAGACACGTTGTCCTGTGTTCCACGTCCCACTAACTTACCCCAAAAGATGCCTGAGTGTTTGCAATGCTCTTCCACTTGTGGGAGAACTGCCTCAGAGTGCTCTGATCTGGAGTTTCTCCATGTTCTGGGATAAACACAGAAGAATGCCCGTGTTAAAACTGACTTTTGCTGGCTCAGTGGAGCTGCTGAAGGGCAGCCGTGCAAGGCAGAGCCTGGGGGTGGCCAGAGAGCTCCGCAGGGCCACTGATATGGAAGGGAACTGGAATATCCCACAGGAATGGGGTGACTGGAAACCAAAGCAATGGGAACTCGAGGTAAGTTAACACTACTGAGTACAAGGTCATGCACTTAGTTGCAAGAACTTAGCTGAACTGAGCATCCTAAAGTTAGAAAGTGCACAGAACAGGAGGGGACAAGCACTTGCCAGCTCTGAAGGAAGGGAAAAGGCAAAAAAGCAATTTGTGTGGGCAGAGAGATATCACCAGGATATGGCAAGTACAAACTAGAATTGTACAAGGGGCTAGTTCATGCCTTGAAGGCTCTGAACAATTTGGTTTATCGATGTTAGAATACAAAGAATTAAAACCTGATGAGAGCAGAGAGGCATCATAATCAGGGGAAAGTCTTCACTCTGAAAAGACAAGGCTAAAACAACCTGGCCTGTTTAGCCTAACAAAACAAGAGCTGGAGAGAAGTAGGATTGCTCTTAGAAAATACTTCAGAGACACCCCAGGAAGGGAAAAGACATTTTTAAAGCTAAAATATTGGCAAAGGAACAAACGGGTATAAACTGCTTTGAATATATTTAGGCAGTAGAGTAGATGATAATTTTGATCAGAAGAGAGAGGTCCTAGAACAGCCTCCATGAGAAACAGCTGGAGAAACATTTTGTAGACAGGATATATTTAGTTTATTGAAGGATTACATTATATATTCGCACACCAGAACGGAAGACTGTTTCTGATGACCCAGAAGCTCTGGGAATCCTGCCTGCCCTGTACACCAGCAACTGTATCTGAAAGCAGGAATTACATTAACCAAGGCCTATCCAGTCTTAAGAAACTTCATACCTGATTCCCTTCCTGACTATGCTATCTGGCCATGTAAATTTTCATGTAAAAAGAATGAGACAACATATATTTACTACAGCTGAAAAATACTATCAAAGGCTACCCTTAAATGCATTGTCTTGTTGAATCTCATATTAAATGAAAGATGTCAGTGTTAGCTCTTCCTTATGCCAATCTATGGGCACTTTAATAATTGTGCTATTAATGTGATCACTATTAATAAACAATTTTAGAAATTATGAATCAACCTTGTCATGCATTCTTACAATTTAGAGCATTTTATATAATTTAGGAGACATTTAAAAAAAAGATTATTACCTTAAAGAAGTACATTTGAATTAAGAATGAATATTCTCATTTTATTCTAAGCATTGATCAAAGAGCACAGTCTAGCTCTTTTGTATTTCCATGGAAAATGCTAAAGCACAGCACTGAAGTTCATGTTTCCTTACACTGACTGAAGATCAGACATTTACAAAGAGTGAATAATATTTGCATAGCAAATCAGCATCTAATAACATGCAGTAAGACATGTAATGTCAAATTTGCATGAGATATTAGCTTTTATAAACAGCTAATGTCTCTGTCATTATCCCCTTTATGAGTCTGTTGTTGAGGGGTTTTTAAGAGCCTCGTAATTTCCATTTGATGGGTTATAAAAATAACAACTTGATTTGGATATTAGCTTAAAATGTTAATCACATTTCATACTGCAAAAAACAGAAATCAGTGCTATCAGCATTTATATATCAGCACTACAAGATGTGTCCAATTTTAAAGCATTCATGACATCAACTCTGTATAGTAAGAAAAAGTTTGATCTGAAACTGGCAACATTGGGAGGAGTAGATGCTACTAAGTCTATTCAATCCATGGAAATGGCATCTGTGCTATAGGACAACTTCTGGATACCTCCTCCTGGTCTGGAGGAGTAGCACGTGTCCAACCCTGCATCGTCTGTTTCTGTGGACTTCAAAGTATTGTTAAAAACCACTATGAAAAGATTTAACTTTTAATGAGAGCTTCTGGTACCTGCTATTTGCTACTCACGTTTTTATCAGACAGAAAAATTTGTCTGTGATTGATGCTAATTAACATGATGCTCTGGCTTAGTTTTTCCTGTACACCAATGAGCAGTCATGTTTTTACTTGAATTCCTGGATTTACATTCATTGGATTTTTATCTCATCTGACAGAGCAAACAGAAACTGGCAGTTTTCACTTCATATGGTTTTGCAGATTCAGAATGAACAGTGCATTTTTCTTTCTCTGTTTGAAAGCAGAGCAAGATCCTTGCTCACATTCCCGAGGCAGGAGTGAACAGAGAGGGCTCTATTCTGTCCACCCTCGCCAGGTTCAGCCTGGTGTAGCTTGGCACTAGGACAGTAACTCCTAACTTGCCCTTTTGTAATGCAAGCAGGGTACCAAGTTCTGGGATTTCCCTCAGCTGAAGCTGTTTGAAGGGCACACAAACCAGTCTGCAATATAATGGATGGTTTCAGCTGTCAGCCCTCATTACTGCCTGGACACTCAATGAACCCACCACAGTTGTTTACTGTATTTCAGATATTTCCTATAGTAGGTATAAAAGTTCAGATATTGTTTGCACTGATTTAACCTTCTTTATTTATATACTGCGGTCTAAGCAGCTGCATAAGCTAAAAGCATGCGTTAAACTCCTGCACATTCACAAGTAACCAGCTGCAGTAAAAGATGAATTGTGTGTTACTATGTATTATTGTTAATTTTGAATGGGTTTACAGCTAAAACAATGCTTTCTTTCTAAGAATCCCACTTCTGTCCTCACACTAGTTGCACACCGATGTAATTTAAATGATTTTGGTACAGATTTCCCTGGAATAACTATAAGATATCAGATTAAAGTCTGAGGCATAAAAAGAACATGGAAAATTTAAAAGGTTAAATATATTTTTTTAGGCTGTCCAGCTGACTCTCCAACCTCACAGGCCAGTTTGCTATTTTAGCAGTGATCTGTCAGCTTTGGGGTGTTTGGAAATGTGAATTCTCATGTACAAATTGTCTCAGCACTGAGTTTGCTCCAGTCCATCCCACCTTGAATGCTTCAGCTGCAGCAGGTGCACAGCCCAGCTGCACATGGCAGAACAAGCTCTGTGCTCCTCGGGCACAGTGGTTCAGGCTGATGGAAGCTTGCACAGAGGGATCTGCATCATTTTATACCTCAGTTCTGCCATTCATAAAACAGAGTCCCTCAGTGCAAGCCCCTGTTCAGAGATGAGTGCTGATGCTTGATCTCTAACCAACTGTGAAACTTTTTTTGTTTGAACCATATAAATTCCCATTCATGCTGTACTTCAATGAATGATTTCTTATAACTACTAGATATCAAGAATTCTGTAAATTAGTTTTATTCCCTCATTTTCAAACTCCAGCTGAAGAGCTGGAAAGAGAGGCTGGTATAACTCTTGAAGCTGATACAGGTATTTGCCACTGGTTTCTATTTCAGTCATTTTACCTCGCCATTGCTGCCTAAGGTGCACAGATCAATCAGGTACCAAATCATCATAAGACAGGCCAAAATGCATTTTATGAAGCTAGGAAGCCCTCAAGGATAGCGCCAGGGTTAAATGACAGCTTTTGTTCAGCTCTGTGCTTCGCTGTCCGTGGGCTCTGGCAGCAGGTGATGCACATGTCTCTGAGAGTGCCTTACTTACTGATTTGGAAGAAAGCACCAACATTTCATCCTGCCTGCTGGATTTAACCTAGATAGATAGACAGAAACTGAATACTAATAACAGTAGAAGAAGAGAAGAAATGACTCCACTTCCCTGCCAGCTGAGCTTTCCTAATTGCCGGCCACAAATTTGGGAGTTAGAGCAGGGCCGAGTTTCGTGAGCTGCTGTGACTGCTGCACTAAAAGAAATAATTTCTCTGCAGAAGAGTTTCTTTCTCCTGTTCACGGACCAAGGGATGCTATGGGTCACTAAACAGGGAGCATAAAAATATTTTGGAATTTGGCAGTCAGAACAGGTATTTCTCATACAAAGAAGCCTGCTGGAGATGGAGGCAGCCTAAAGAAAGACTTCACTGAAGCTGGAAGTCAAGGACAGAGACTTTCGACATCTGCTGCATGAGGAGTGACTCCTTTTCACCCCCACCATCCCCTTCACATCCCCCAGGGACTCCTCTCCATTAAGCACTTACACTTGAGGTGTCATACACATCCTTGCATGAGAGCAGAGAAAAAAAATAGGTGTACAGCAACAACAGCAAAAGGCAGAATGATCAGGAAGAGACTGTTGACTCGGGTCAAGAAATTTACTGCCAAATAATATTTTTAAGTAAACTGATACACTGGCCCCATCACCCATCCCTACTCTTTGGTCATATGAAATGCCGAGGGGGTAACTGGAGATGGAGGTAAAGCTCCAGAGCTTTACCTTCACCCCACCTCCTCTGAGTTTTACAGAAAGATGCATGACTAAGGTGCACACTTGTAACAGCTCAGAACACTAAACCTAATAATATTTATTACATGCAGTCATGGTGTATTTTACGGTCTGCTGGAACCCTCTCACAAAATGTTAATTTTGAGAGCTATTTCCCCTCAGTGAAAATGGGACAATAAACAAAAAATTACATCAAGAGAGACCTGAAGTACACAAAGAGACAGGAATGATTTGTACATTCCAAAGCTTCGGCAGATCTACTTTTATTCTGAGGAAATGATAGTTCTGCATGAATTTCAGGCAAAATGAGGAAAGGAAGAGAACATCAATATTTATTCTGACTCTGTAAGTATTCCTAGTTATTAAAGCTACTACTGTGGTTGTGAAAATACAGACCTCACCTCAGTAAAAGTGCTCTGATCTATGTTGTAGAGAAGCTCCTACTGAAATTTCTCATTGATCCTGAGAGTCTCCAGATTAAGCTAAATCCTTACATCACAGCAGCACATTTTCAGGCTCTTTTTCTTTTATATAAGAGATTTTTTTCCCCCTCCATAAAAGCAAGTTTGGCCTAAATGCCTGTAACGATTGCTCTTGCACTGAGCCTCAGTGCACACAAAGCCATTCTCATGGCAAAGCTAATAATTTTGGTATTTTGTTTGGAATTTTACACTCTCTTTTTTTATTTTAAGAGTATTAAAAGTATTTATTCACTACAGAGAGTAGAAAAAGAAAAACTGCATTAGCAAGACAGTGCAATTACATCATTGCTGAGTTCACAATAAACTGCTGTCAACTCTTCAAGCACACACAAAAAAGAAGAGGGTTTTACAACCTGTCACCATCTCCTGACAGGCAGGTAAGTCACTGCTAATAATCAAAACAAAGCTCCTTTCTGGGGTCTAACTTCTCCCAGGAATACTCTGCAAGGTGACAGTCTTTAGTTAATTCACAACTAGAACACGTTTTTGCTTCCGATGTGGAAATTTTGCTGCTTTCCCAGACACAACCAGAGAGCTGAGCTCTCCCCTTTGAATTCCTTTTTGCACCTGAGCCCTGTTTGACACAGCAAAGGCACATCCCACATGGATTTTTACCAGCAAATGTCGCTGGAAGCAGACACTTCCCTGCCATTTGTATTTTGAGAAGCTCCAATTAGAAAACCCAGCACGGTTCTCTTTAGGTCTTTGTATTTGATAACATTTCTGAAATGTTGAATGTTTCTGATTACATTGAATGAAATTTCGGAAACGTCACCATACTTTACCCCCAGATTCTTATTCCAGGACTGGCGAAATGGTACCAAAACACAAAGATGGACATGGATATAGGAGATGTTTTCCTCGAGTTCGGAGCACACGTTTAAACTGCTTGTAAACAACAGGTGAAAACAACTGACCCCCTAACTACAGTCCTGAGGTAGCTAAATGAGGCAGATTGAAAGTGAGGGCTTCAGACACATTTAATGAGTGAATGTTGATGCTTCCAGACCTACAGGCCAGATGGTCCTATTTCTACAAAGCCCAAGGATGGAAAAAAGTAAAACCCTCCAGGTGCCTACTGTACATTTCAATCTGTGGTAATAGTCAAGAAATGACAAGTCTGATAAATTAAAACCCCAGGAGGCAAAGCCCAAACCAGAGAGAATTTATAGAGAAAATACAATTTATGCAACGACTTATGGAAACAAAATAGGAATTAAAACAGCTTCCTACGAAAGAACTGTAATCATTTTATTTAATCCAAAGCATGTAATGCTTTATTTTAAAATGCTAATCTGGAAGAAGCTGTTCTTTGCTAGCCTCCACCTCTGCTAAAGTTTTCTTTCTCATTCAAACTTGCACCACTCGTCCAGCCCCACTGTCAGTGCCTGTCACATTGCATAATAATGTACTATTTTTACTTTGTACCAATATCACGTGTGGCCTTGCTGCTGCAGTCAGGCTCAAGCAGGTGGATCCTGTGCTCCTGCAAAAGCCTGTCACATCAGAAAGGGACGGTGCCTGCACGCCAGGCTGGCACAGAAGAGAACCTGTTGCAGAATGACGATCTGGGTGAACCTTAATTTGTGCATACAACATTTCAAACACCACCTGAGACACGTGTGATTTGCTGGCTTCAGTTTAGCTGCTGAAGTTCTCGTTGGGAATGCTTTCACATCAGTAATTTAAAGGGAAAAAAGGCTGTGGCTTCCTTGATTGAAGATAATGTTGCTTGAGCTGTGGCATTCCTTATTGCAAGTAATATAAGCAAGATGCACCAAAAGCAAGAAATTTATTTTCTCAAACAGGTGGGAAAACACATTCTTGAACTTATAAAAAATACCCACTTGGATAATTTTTTTCCAGCTTTGGTGGTCCTTAGTTTCAGTACAGCAAGGGTTTTACAGCACAGTGCTTTTTTACCAGACAGTGTTAAAAATTAATTTTTTTAAAATTTAAAAATTAAAATTCCAAGTTCTTAGAAAATGGGAGGTTCATTATTTTTCAAATTTACCTATATTTCAACATTCTGAAATCATTTATCGCCAGGAAGCAGAGGTGTTGCTATGCAAATATTCACTAAATGCCCACGTCGTTACCTCATCCTGGTAAGGCATTTGAAACAGAAACCCACTGAATTTGGTCAATGTCATTGACAAATCAAGGTGAAGCACAAAAACTGCTGATGTTCATTTAGCAGATGTGAACTCAGATTCTGACTTGTGATATCTCATACATGAATTTAGAAAAGTGTGCACAAACCAGAAGGGTGTTATTTGAAAATAACACAACATTGCACACCTCCACTCAAAACAAATGATCTTTAACTTGCATTATACAGAATCCACTTTTTCATTTCAGAAATCTGAGCCTCATTTTGTGTGATGCCACCATATAAAATCATAAAAGTTTTTGATTTTTGAGAATCATAAGCCTTTTCACATAAAAATGTTAACAGTATCTTACATCCATATTTTTGGAAAGTAGCATAGCTTGGCTATACAGAATAAAACTCTTATTCCCTTATCTTTGCTGAAAACCTCCTCATAATTTACTCCACAACTGCCACATTAGTTACACTTTTCACTTGCTCACTGCCTTCTCGAAACTAAAAGCAAACAAAAAAATTCTCCATAAAAAGGATTTAATCTTTCTTTGGACCTTCCTTTTTTCAAGGTCCCAAACAGAATGAGAAGTGGAAGCTGGTATGTATTTTGAAGAGTTTACATCTGTAGACTGCAGTTTTTTCACTGCTGCTAATGCTTGCATAATCCATTTCCTTTTCCTTGATGTAGCTGCAATCTTTGTAGACGACAAACTTCTACAGTGGCATTTCCTAATGAACAGAACCATCTGTATGAGAATCTTGTAAACAAACTTCTAAAATGCTTTCCTAAATCTCATTTTTTACTAAAACATTACTAGCATTTTTTTTTAATATAAATTAGAGCTCTGCTATGTTTTTCCTGGAAACTTTCCAGTCCAAGAATATAATCCCTGCAGATGTATCTACATGCACTTGGCAACAATCTGAAAGGACAGCTGATCTGACCTTCCATAGGCAGGCATCTCCCATATCTCATAATTATTTAAACAAAAACATCATCAGATAATCCACTTCACATCAAGGCATAGAAACATCACTTAGCTCTTAAGTAAATAACCTAATATTTGGCTCACTGCCAAATACAATAAAGTCCAAACAACCAACAAACCTTATCCTAAGAACATTCTGAACTAGAAAGTGAGGCAAAAAGCTTTTCTGTGCCCCAAAGCATTTTGCAAGCTTTCTGCTGGTTACACTTCACCATCCATACATGTGTCCAGTGATCTGACACAGTGCCTTTGTTTGATCTGCTGCTGATCAATGAAAGCTGAAACACAGCTTTCAATATTACAGCTCTAATTGCCCATCTTGCAATTAAGGCAGGGAAGGAAAAAGCCTTTGGGGATCCCCAGCACCTGCAACACACACAGGGAGCGACTGACCAGGGAAAGTACATGTTGGCCACAGGTGCTCAGGTAAGTTTTCACAGATCATGGCAGCTACCAAACAGCTGGAACAGAATATTTAGGCCCATCATCTCCAAATGTGAGCTAGTACATCACTACAGCTTCCATGGAACCCCTCTGTTCCTCCAAATTTGACCGTCTCAGGAGGACAAGTGCAGATCTCTGGCGGGGCAATCCTGGCTTTGCATATGGTTTGAGGAAAATAAATACTTCACATACACAAATACATTTCATCAGCACAACTTAACCTCCTCAATATAGTTGAATCATTGACATTGGACAGTAAGAATTCAAGCTACTTGCTAAGAACAGAGGAAATCAGTGTTGGTGCTGTGAACTGGAAGCGTCTCCATCTGCAGTGAGAATAGAGAGAAGGAAGACCAGGGCATGGCATCCCTCAACAGTGAATTATGGGGCTATATGGCAATAAACTTAACACTTAGGTTGTAAAAGGAACCGTAAATGGAACCTCAAGGCCCTGATTTATGTACTAGATAGATCCTGCTTTGAGATCTAGATTAATTCTTTAATAAAGATGCTATCCATCACTTGGAAAGGTCTGGCTTGGTTGTTTATTTGCCTATCATGAACAAAGAGTGTTAATTATGTTGTTTCAGATATAGTAGGACTTCCCTGATACTTACAGCCTGCCACAGAGCAATATGTCTTATGCAGGAATGCATTATATTTTCAATTGAAAACGACTTACCAAATTGAAAACATAATTTTTTGTCATTGTAAGCCATATAATGTTTTACAGCTTGCACTGCTGCAAGACAGCAAGAGAAGAAAATATCATATCTGCACCTATTTTTACTGTAGAAAATACAGTTGTATATTATTTCAATTATCAGCTGAAAAAAGTGTCACTAGGGATGAAATGAAGCCAAGGATTAGTTTCAGGAATGTCAAAATGTCAGTAACTGTTCTGAAAACATTTCTGCCTACAATACTACAAATGTCATAAGTTGAGGCATTCTGACCACTTTTCTATCACCTCGAATAGAAATGTCATCAGAACAGGTGTTCTTACACAATCTCACCTCTTATTTATTTTGGGATAGGTCGTCCTCTTCCCAGACAAATCCAAACCTCAGCAAAATTAAATCAAGAAAAGAGGATTGGTCTGACCACAGCCACAGTGGAAGGTGAGCTGGTACTTGGTTGGCCCTAGCTTCATTCTCTGTTTTCCCTTTTGAGTTTTCCCACACTGAAGCTGAATGCTACAAAATAAAAACTTCCCCAAACCTGAAGCATCCAGGCCAAACTGAGACAGAACAAAACCTCCAGGTATTTACTGGCTCCAGTCTAGGACAGGACTTTAAAACAATTACAATTGTTTCATTATTACCCACTGGCAAAATTAATTTCAATCTATTATTGTTGTGAAATTAAAAGGTATGAAAATATGGGCTGAAAGCGATGACAGTTAATCTAATATAAAGTCTTAATGTCCAAATTGTATACATATTTGATGTAAAAATAAATAAATGAATGCCAAATACTGCTACAGTGTCATTCAGAAGTGGGAGAATAGGTTTTGATCCTAAAAATAAGTTATTCTGATCTGAAATGTAGATTAAGCCTGTTGCAAAGGCATGGCCGTTGTTAACTCAATACTTTGTTTTAAATCTCTGTATTGTTCCAGCAATGAAGCATCAGTACCATTTGTTGGGTCAAATAAGCCATCAGGAGCTTAATTAGGTAACAACAGCTCAAGCTCTTGAGCCTCACTCAAATATCACTGAAACCAGTGAGTATCTTCCATTGATTTCAGCAACTTTTGCTTCAGATCAATACTCATTTCCTTCCAGCCAATAAAGTGTTGCCATTTTCTCAACATCCTTTCGCAGGCCTCCTTATTTGTTTCCCCTGTGATCACTGCCATCTCTAAAATACCCCATAATGGATTTAAGTTTATTTTTCAGTTGAAAACAAAGGAAGGAAGGCAATACTTTTCCAATATTTCTATATCCTTCAATCCAACTGCTGACAATTATCTCCATAGCCACTTCATTCTTGTGCTGGAATTAAAGTAGCCAGTTGTTAGGGTTTCCTTATCTGAAGCCTCTGAATTAAGAATTCTGTGATGACAAAAATAAAAATTTCAGCAGTTTTTGAGCTGAAAAAATAATATTTTGAATCATCATCCATTCCATTTGCAATCACAAAATGCAAGCACTCGGTCTGACTAAAAATCACATTACTGGAACCTGAAGTTTCTTCAGTCTCAGCAGCTCAGTTTGGGCTTAAAAAGTGTTCTGGACAAATGTTCAGATAACATGGGAGGTTTTTCCCAATTCTGTCTTGTAATCCTGAGAGCTACATTTGTTTATCACTGTGTTGCTAGTTTAATCTAAACATTTTTATTCCTATTCCTTCCCAGGTTGTCAAGATTATGTCCCTACTTAAATTTTCATTCTCTTGGCTTCAAACCCAGAGCTTAAATCTGTGCATGTTTTTTGGTAAGCCGGGAAAGCAATATCTGGAAGTTTTAGTAAATCCAACTTTATACACAATGAATTGTGCTTTTGATTTACAATTTTAAAGCTATAAAAGTTTTCTGAATATATTGCAATGTCCATTATAATTTCTCTTCTTCAAGAACTTCCATTCCCTTTAGAGTCCCCCTCTTTCTCTGAAAGAAATTTCAGTCAGTGGCCATGTACTCCTGATTGAAACAAGCACTCACTTGACCTTTTAATTTTGTTTTCATTTACTTTAGAGATAACAGAAGACTGATGTTAATGTTTTGTAGCTGGGCCACCTGTATGTTGTCAAATCTCCTTTAGCACATGGTGGTAAAAACTGCATATCTGATGCTCAACCTGTACTCACACTACCCAACATGTTTTTCCTCCTGATTTACATGATTAACTTATTTAATGAGGCAGAAAGAAGGTCTCATCCATTGTAGTTAGTCACAAGCAATGCAGTACTGAATAAATAGCAACAGCACATTAATCTCTCCGACTTTTCATTATTACCCACTAACAGGAATACATTTGTACCTGCTTTCATGGTTAAATGCACTCGTTTGCTGGTTTTAAGAATGGAAGAAAAAAAGCAACCCCAAAAATATGACGCAGCATATTAAGAAATGCATTTCAGATACTGCAGGAAGTGTAGTAGAGGCCAGAAGGGGCAGTTTGTCCACAGCCCCTGATAAGAGGCCACGGCAACATCTGACACCATGGGAAGAGTTTAGGAAATGAAATAACACATGAAATAACTCGCTCCCAAGGAAGGGAGCCAGCACGTGAGGGCTCGCTCTCTTCTCCTTTCAGCAGGAGTAAAATAACCAGAGCTCAGTAAACGATCCTGGTCTTCCATGTGTGAGACATGGAAATCCACAGTCCTTTCATGTGCACAAAGGCATGGGGGCCTTTCTGTCCCCTGCAGCTGCTGGCCTCTGCTGGGCTCCTCCCACACAGAATCAGTTTCCTTAGAGGCACAAAACATGATTATGTATTATGTATCACCTTTTCCTACCATTTCCTCTCCAAAGAGGCAAATAAAAAGTGGCTTTTGGTGCTATCTCTAGTGTGGTGCAGCCTGGTGGCCTTACTGTGTGAGAGCATTGCCAGGCAGAGCCCTCTTCCCAGCCAAGTGATCATTAGAATGGCTGATTATGGGTAGATTTTGTCTGAACAGCCATTGCCCAGCACAGAGTTCAGGTGTTCCAAAGAGAAATGTGATGATTACAGTAAGACCCCTTCATTACAGTCTTGGCTGGGGTTTTTTTGGTTGTGTGACACCTCAGCTCTGGGAGCTGCCCTGGGTCAGCAGGACTGGTGTGCCAGCGTTAAAAGCCACGCTCTTGGAACAGGGTCTGACTCAGCAAGACACGGTGGACACACAGACCAAGGAATTCCAGCAGCATTCCCAGAAAGTAAAACCCTTGTAACTCATCCTCTCAGTTAAAACCACCAGAGACTTGAACCACTTCTCATCTTGAAACACTGTTTTTTCCACTCCCAGAATGGCTGGAGCAAATGAAGATGATGGAAAATGCTCCTTTACAATCATCTCCACCAAAGCCCCATCCAGCCCCACCACTTCCAGGGATGGGGCATCCACAACTCCCCTGGGCAACCTGTTCCAGAGCCTCAATGCCCTCACATCAAATAATTTCTTCATAATATCTAATCTAAACCTGCAATCTTTCAGTTTAAAGCCATCAACCCCTGTCCTATCACTACATGTTCTTGGAAAAAGTCCCTCTGCAGCTGTCTTGTAGCCCCTTTTAGGTGCTGGAAGGCTGCTGTAAGGGAAGATATGAATATCATAAGCAATACATTCATCTTATCCATTATGCAGAAGTCTTTGTATTCTAGGAATTAAATATTAGCCAGATCTATCCTTGTCTGCATGAAAAGACCAGTACCATTGACCAGCAGTACTTTGAAGATGCCAACAACTTTAGATCAGAATCTTCCCACACAAAGGTTTTTTGTTGGGTTTTTTTAATACTTTTTTTCTGAAAAGTATATGAACCCACAGGAAAATTTTGAAGAAGGAGTATGAAAGGCAGTGAACAAAGCAAGGTTCATGTCCATTTTTTGTCTTTGTGGAGAAAAAAGAATCTGTCTGGGAGTCAAGAGTTTGTAATGGGCTGAGCTGCCGTTGATGCTGTTTGCTCAGTCCCAAAGCACCAGGGCAGAACCACAATCTTCCTAACTCAGTGGACTGATGTACAGAAAGCAGCACCTTTTTGGAAGATGAAGGAACTGTTTAAAACAAAAGGAGGTAGTGATCAATAGGAAATAGACATTTCTAAACGCAGAAAAGCAGTAAGAGAAGAGAAACTGGAAGACAGCTGAGGGGAGAGCAGTAGGACGATGCAGAGGCAGGGAAGGTGGGACTTGCTTTTGCTTGTTTTCTAAGCATGTTGCAGTAATATAATCTATGTCAAGGCAGGATGGTGACACTTCTGGTGCTACCCAAGACAGGGAAGAAGAGCTCAGTAGTGGTTTCCCAGCTGTATTTGCAAAGAAAATGCGCAGACCCCTCCCTTCACTAGCAAACAAAGTCCTTAGCAGACAACACCCACTCAGGATGACTTGCTGGTACCCAAGATTCATAGCTTAACAAATCTTGGGACTTCACTCATGCTCCAGAAGACTGAAAAACCGTGTAGCTGTAATGGAGTGTTGTGAAATATTCGACCTGAAAGGGGAAGAGGTTATAGTTCCTAACTATCCTAACTAAAGATTTATATTTGATAGTTCCTAACCAGCACTAATCAAGTCAGGGATTGTACTATATGCATGTTTCCCCAAAGCTGAGCACAAGAATGTTTTTTTAAAAAACCCCAGTGGATCTAATAAAATAAAGCATTCCAAATATATGAAAATATGTGCCATATAACCTGGATCCAGAAGATAACAACCAGCTAGTATTACCAGTTTACACAGCTGCTCTTTTTGTTTAAGAATTACAATGTATGCCCCTTTCCTGAACTGCTAAATTCATTTCCCATGGATGACCTGAGGAAATGTGTATTCAGGAAAGAACCACACATATTGCACAATAACCCTAATCACATTACATAACAATAAATCTAAATTAACCTTAATTTCATGGTATTCCAAAAAAATTTGTATTAATTTCTGATTCGGAAGAGCTTTACCTGTCACTTTATATATCTGATATATTCTCCCTCAACCATTCTAAACAAAACTATTTTCTAGCTCTAATATCCTATCATATTAAAACAATATTAGAAACAGAAGTGATTTCATATACTGGAGATTTTCAACATTTTTGCAGCATTCATCGCTGAAACCACAGTTAGAAAAAAATGAATGGAATAATTTTTCATTAAAGAATTTGATCAAATATGATCAATTCAAAAACATCTTGCAGTGGAAATGTATGAAATTAATGTTTTTTATCTTGTGAATTGGAGAAGGCAGAAATGTTCCATTTCAACTTCTATTTTGAATAATTTAATTTCCATTCAATTTACATTTATATTTACATAGAAGCAGAATAAACATAAATGAAAGGAATTTACACATAAAATTAAAACTATTTGACTATAAAAAGCTTCAAAGTCTTTGTACTTCCAAAGGCATTTGAGGACAACGGGCTGCTGTCTTCACAGGACTTCTCTAGATGCAGGAAAAAATTTGTAAAACATTTGTAGAAAACACAGCACAGATGATGTTAATATCAAACAAAGGGTTATCACATTTCACTCTTATCTCCTGTTCCGTCTGCACTGGTCTGATCAGGGGATGTCACTACAGGGAACTTACAAATCTTCATTAACAAAGATCTCTCTTTGTGACTTGATCAGATAAAAAATTACAGCTTCAGAGCACAGAAGGAAAAGTATCCTGGACCACTTACTTGCCTCAGCTGAGAGCCCAGCCATGAGCCAGTATGACACGGGGATTTTCAGGTGCCTAAACCCAGGGGCTTCTTCGTCTCGCTCATGATCCCCTTGCAATAGCAACTAAACCTGGCAATGGCAGATAACCCACTGCAACCAGATGTGCTGACGTGCCATAGGCACCCACACTAGCAGGTTAGACATTTCCCCTGCTGAAATCATGTATTTCTCACAAAACTGCAGAGATAGTTGAAGAACAGAAAAGCAGTCCTAGAAAGACCCTTCAGAGGCTGATACAGCTGCACCGCCACTGAGCAGAGTTTTGGTACAGGGATGCTGATGTCTGCCTTTGTTATATTTATTAAAAGTTAATAACTAAGGCTGGGGTTGTGAGTTCAACATTAATATGAAACAGATAAGGTCTCACCATTATTCCTTGGGACCCAATTCCACGATCATCTGCCTTCACTTTGCCCTCTGACAACTACAGAGGCAGATCAGCCTAGAGAAACCTCTGTAATCCAACTCTTTGGTGCTGCACATTCAGTGAAAGGAAAGCCCTGCACATGCTTTCTGCTTTTGCAATATTCTATTTTGTACCAATACAGAAGGACAAGGCAGATTTTGTTTCAAAACCATTCATATCAATTGAAAAAAAAAATATATATATAGATGTTGGAAAGAAAGAAAAAGCAGGTAAGGGGTAACACAGCAAAGTATAATCAACAGAAATAACAATAAAGAGAGACTATGACAAAAGATGAAAGTCAGGAATAAAACAATCCACAAGTCCCATTTCCTCAGCCTGCAGCTGGTTCTTTCATTGCTACAAGCTGTGTTCATGGGAACCTGAGCACCCTGCAGCCTGACAAACTGCATCATCAGCCTGCAGCTCTACTGAGCTGGGGAAGATGCTACCCTGCTGCTCATGTCTGTAATTCACCTCTTCCTTGCTTCTTGTGTGTCTCACAAAACTGGGCCATGAGCACAGAATCAGAGACATGAACAAACAGGCTGAAAGAGACACCCAAAACTCCACTGTCACACAGGTGGGTGAAGCCCATCTCGGCCCCACATCTGTTCCCAGGTGCCAGCTCAGGGGGTTCCCTCTGCCCACAACACCTGAAATGCCAGCACTGGAGCCCCATGGAAGTTACAGGGACTGACAAGGTACTTCTAAATTTTACAATTATTTACAACATTCCAATTCCCAGTACAGATGAAGGAAACTATTTGGTTTAACTGTTCACCACAGCTGCCCAGATCCACCTCAGTAATTTTTCATTTCGTATTTTGGATTAAATTTCTCAAGACTTTAGACAAAAAAATAATCTTAAAAAAAACAAAGTTAAAGCAAATCAAATAACAGTAACGACAACAAAAGTTTATGATACTTACTGGGGGTGTAAAACTCCACTTCTTCATGGATACTTTAGTATTCAAGCAAAGAGCATGAACTATACAAGACAAATCAAAATTTATCCCAGCTCTGCATTAGACACAGAGTATCCAGACATGATACAGTTATTATGTGCAACCATTTCAATTACAAAGACTGCTAAAGCATGTAATTCAACAGCCACTTCATACAGTAACTCTTCAGCTCATCTGGCAAGAAGGATCAGGACTTGCAGATTAAGTGTCAGCCTCCCAGTTGCCTGTGAATGCTACCATTTACTTAAAGGCCTATTTTTTCATTTTAGTTGCATTGTGCCCACATGGTAAATCAGAGTTTCTTTCCATGAAAAGCATCATAACCCAAATTTGTTGTTTGAAAGAGTCGAGTTACTTAAAATATACACAATTTCAAAGGGGTTTCAGCCTGTATTTATGTTTTTTACAACACCAGATCATCTCTTCATGTTACAACATGCTGTATACTGCTTAAAAATTAATTAATATTATGGCAACAGAAATACAATCATGAGAATTGTTTACTCTTAGGAATTTTAAGAATATTCAACAGCCTGGTTAGTATTAGTTTCTGGAAATTAATTTTGAAATCTGATAGTGATAGTTAAAGTCAGTTGCAGAGGAGCTTTCATGATGTGACACCTAATTATAATACAATTTTAACAATCAAGCGGATAAAAGCTGTGTCAGTGATCCCAACAAATGTGTCTAATTAAATGCCTCCAAAGGGGAAAATGCAATCACTTAGTAGGCTTAATTTTATATTGCTGAAAAAACTTTTGGAAAAAAGAAGAAAAATGTCTTTTTTTCCACCCCATAGTTTCACATGGATGTGTTGCTTAGAGATGTGTGGAGCACCCCAGAGGGCCAGTGGCGGGAGCAGCCTGAAATATCCATCTACTGCCCACAGAAACCACATTGCCAACAAGAAATCATACAGTGCAACGTTTCATTTTCCAAAAGACTTTTTTTTTAGAAGACTTCACAGGATTTTCAGCAGAAAAGTTTAATCAGTTTCTCAACATCAGACATATTTTGCATGTATATTATGAGAAAATAGAGCTGTTTGTAACTGTTGTAACTGAGGTAACATTTACCAAGCCGTGTTTCTTGGCATAAGCAAGTCAAATTATTGTAGTAACAAAACAGCTATTTCACCTCTATTTCACCTCTAGCAGCTATTTAACCACCAGGAGATGGTATTAGTCTTATCTATTGACCTTTGATTATACTGCAGATATGAAAGAGAGGAGTGGTGTATTTTTATTTCATTTTTATTTCCTGACTTCAGAAGATAGTGAGAAAGCATTACCAGAAGAATTGTTATGTGGACAAAATAGCTAGATGAAAATTAAGCTTCATGTCTATGTAATTATGAAATGCTTTTTGCACTAGTAACTAATGGGAATTTACGCATCAATGAGATGAAATAAATACTTGGATCCTAGAACAAAGAGCAAATATGATGCAGTAAATTCATCCTCTCTTCAAGTTTTGTGCGAAGAGAGCACAGAGCAGAGACAGGACCAGACATAACGCCTGCTCTTTTCTGTGATTTCCTGAAAGCTGCTGCCCAGAGACCCTCAATCAGGTAACTGATGAATTTTGTACCTATGCAAGTAATGATAATCTACAGCAAGCTGTGCAATCAGGCCCATCACTCAAAACAGAGCATGTTCACCTGAACACAGTTTGCTGGTCGTAATTACAATGGTACAATGAAGCATTTCTCTGGGCTAATTCTTCTGTGTCTCTAAAATTGAACTTTTCCTGGAAATTCCTGGCTATTCAAACTTCCCTTGGTCTGGTTTTCACCTCATTGTGTATTCCTCTTCTCCATCTCAACAGTCCATTAATGTTTAGTGCTGTCTCCCACCTTGCCTGGAGTCTGTTCTAATATCCTGCAGTGCTCAATGTTCCATACTTCACCCCTCTGCACTCACTTGGTGACTTCACTCACACACAGGTTTTTATTTACAGTAGTAGCTTAACACAGCAAACTCAGGAGTCCTTCTCTCTACTCAGGCACTTTCTGTCTGATCCTAGATATCCTCCACTCTCAGCATCACCATCTCCAGCTTTTTCATCATCTTGTCAAAACTTCGATATTTTTCAACATCTTCTGAAAGCTTCCTTGCTCTTGCTCTCCTTCATCACAGTTGGAAATTCCGTGGTTTTCCCTGCTGTTCAACTTTGTCATCTCAGGTTTGTTTCTGATGTCTCACCCTGTGCTTCCTCTCCTCAGCTGCGGCAGTCCACTTTACCCAAACAAAGGTGAGAAGGATTCAGGTGCTTTCACCCAGCCCCCAGGCACCCAGCAACCACAGAAGATGGGAGTCATAGAAGGCACCTCCACCTGCTCTCTCTTCACCAGCTGAAAGCCCTGCTCCTATTTCCAGCCATTTACACCTTGCAGAACAAAAATCATTTCATCACCCCTGCCACAAAGAATTTGTTTAGGATTATAGACAGATTTTTTTTAAATTACCCCATCCAACTTTATTTTCTGCATTGAACCTAATATAGTTTGTGCAGTCAAGAAGAGAACACCCCCTATCAGCCTGGTTTTTGCCTCTGCTTCCCATGAACCCCATTAAGTGTTTAATGGAGCTTGCTTTCCATGGAAGTGAAGCAGGGAGTGAGTAGTTAATGAGACTGAGCACTGCATAATTTGTCTGGGAAGAGTGAATTATGTATGTTTGGGGATAAATGGGTAAAAAAACCCCTCACAATACCCAAAGGTTATATGCCAAATGCATAAATGGCTATTCATGTATAGACCTCATTTTTCTTTACTACTTGCTGGTCCTACTTGTTTCAGGCTGATGGTACAGCTGAGCAGCCTGACCCTGTGGCGTAAATGGTTTTAGAAGTCAATTGAAATACATTAAAAAAGAAATCCAGATTTTGCCACCACTGGGAAGTGCTGGCTATCTGCACATTGCTGCTCTCAAAGGATGATTTTGTGACGTTGCTTCGCAACACAGAAGTCACTTTGTGAGACAGCAGCTCTGCAGCCATGCAGCAGCTGGAGCTTAGCACCACCCTGGAAGTCTCTGTGCATTCTTCCATCCTCCTTAGTGGCAGCTCCCCAGGAAGACCAAAGACGCAGTAAAGAAAGTCTGAGTTTCTTCATCAGCAAAAGGAGACAGAACCACACGAGTGAGATGGGGCTCCCTGCAGCTGGAGCAGAGGGAAATTCACCTCACCATCACTGTGTGGGCAAATCCAGGGCAGAGACGTTTGCCTTCTACAAGGGCAGAGTTATTTCTGCATTTCCATGAAAATATTTAAATACAAAAAAGCCAATTTTAATATTTGCATTCTTCCTATAAAACAACAGTCCCTTTTTTTAATCATTTCAATAGCAGTAATTCGTTGGCACTCCTACTCCTTTGGAAAAGCAGAAGTTTCTAGAGATATCTGCAGCCAAAATGCCTGGTAAGGAGTGATGTTTATGCAAATAACTCTTGGTCCATGACACTACTGGAAAGCTCAGAATGCACTTTCTAACACTGGCCCTGGGTAGTCCCATGCACTTTCAAAGATGTTTATAAACCTTTACAATTAATATCAATTTAAAATAACTGACAATGATATATTTATTCCTCAGCTGTTACTAGGGTACTAAACACACATTTCCAGAGAGTCCAGATTATCCCCTATATGTGGCAATTATGTATACAGCTTTTATCACACATTTCAATTTTTTAAAATTATAGTCCAGCTGAGCAAAACATTTCCAACACAGAAAGATAAAAGGATCCAAATATCTCCACTAAAATATTTCTACCAAACTATTTTCGCTAGACAAAAACCCCACAAGATGTATAAGCAGCAAACATTTTTGCAGCCTCTCCTCAAACTCTATTATTTCTAGGAATGGGGTGGAGACAAAAGGGAAAGGTAGCACAAATAAAAAAGTACTTCTTGGAAGTGAAGTCAAAACGGTATATTTAAGTAAAACCAGAATAGAATTTAAGAAAAGTTTTGAAAATTACAGGGGGAAAATACCATTTCTGTAGAGTACAGACAGGGGAGAGTTTAGGTATGAACAACTAATTGAAAAATTATCATATTTTTTAAAAAATAATTATATGGTATATATTTTTGCTAAGTAGGATATTTAAATTTTCAGATAACCCCTTCCGGGGTCTGGTCTAGTAGAGGTCCTAATGTTTTCTTGCTAGTCAGTTCAAGAGGTAATGATCAGTAACCTAACACAAAATTCTAATATTTAAATTTTTTTAAGGGGATCAGTATTCTCTCAGCAACTGCTGCCAAACTGAAGTCCAACACCATCTGAATATTTTCAATAAAACAAGGCTCAGACGACAGATGCAGTGTGGTTATCAGTGCTGTTGCTGAGGAGAAGACAAGCAGCAGTTGCAGAAGACAGCTGTACTGCTCGGGTAGCAATCACAATGAATTCTGTTCCTCCCCCTGCTCCCCAGCACCGCTGGCATCCCACAGCACAGGGATCCTGTGTGTTCTGCTCACTCTCCACGGGCTGCACTGCTCAAGCTCACACTGTCAGTCACGTTAGAACTAATGGAGATAATCCACTTTCCTAAAAGTTTCCTCCAAATCCCTCCACCATAGCAGGTTCCACTGTGATGTAACGCAACAGCCTCAGCCCACAGGTGGCTTCATGTGCGAAGACACAACCTCAACTGATTTAAAGAGCAAGAGTTTTAGAAACAAGAACATAAATAATAAATGTCAGAACGATCTATCTATGTTGTTATTTTCTAAATATCCTTTGTGCTTCTCGTTGTTCTAGTGTCTTTTGGATCCCAACCAAATTATTAATCTCCTCACAAACTGATATAAAATGAATATTAACTGCAAACCTGCATCTCTCGCCTCCTCTCTTGCATTTTAAATGAATGACTAATTCAGCTCTCCTAAAAAAATCACAGAAATAAACCCCTAAAACATAATAAAACCTCAAGTGACTGCCAAACTTAGCAAGGTACAAGACATTCCCATTTATATTCATCTGTGCAAAGGGAAGGTATAACACTGGGACACAGTGGCTGTTCTCTCTAGATAATTATATTTTGGAATCACAATGAAGCAAACAGAATTTCTTCTGCGCAGAGCAGAATTTCTGACAGCTGAAGATACTACATCTTACTGGTGTGGGCAGATCACATAGACAGGGGGCTGGAAAAGCCGTCTGCACTGCGAGGAAAAGCCTTTTGAGCATCCCCCAGTGCTGCTTCCTGTGCATGCAGTGATCACCCTGAAGGGATGCACGGTGCTGACCTTGAGACTCTCCACAAAGACCACGTTTGCTTTCAAGACTCACTCTACTGATTCCTACCCAAAAACACATCTCTGTCTCAAAAGGGAGTGTCTCAGATGTAGAGACAGCCTAAAAACACTGCACAGAGCCCTTCATGAGCAGAGAGAGGTGGAATGGCCCCCGTTCAGCCTCTTCCAGCACAGCACGGGAAGGCTGTAACAGAGAGGAGGAGGTTTTGCCCTTGGTGCAGGTGTAGCTGTGCCGTGCCAGTCCTTGCCACAGGACACTGTTGTTGCTGCTGCTTTATAGTGGTTCGCAGAGAAGGTGGCCAGGTCAGCAACAGAAATCCTCTGAGGCTTCTAAAGACATAAAAAGCAGCCCCTGCCTCAGGAAGTCAGCGCTGTTAGAGGCTCGGAGATCTGGGAAGGGGCAGCCAGGATTGTACATTTTATGGTTTTTAACACATTTGCTCTGGGCTACTTGTAAAAATACAAATTATAAAAAGAAGTGTAGGAGTAAAAATGAAAAAATATTAAAAATTAGTCTATTTAGTCTTTCCAGCAATGACTGTCCTGGTTCTTGACCTTGTGCAGATGTTTCTTTTTAGTTGCACCGTACTAAAAAAATATTTCACACCTCTGCCTCCAAAATATTGTTGTCTTAATTCAAAAGCAACCACATACAAAAGATGTGTTAGCTTTCTACAAACCCAGAAGGGAGAAACTACGTGGATTAAAACAATTTATAGAGAAAACAGGGAGGGTTAACTGCTAAGAAAATTACACCTCTTGTGGATAGTCAGAGTGGGAGAAAGTGAAACAGAGTTAGTGGATATTCAGCTATCAGACTTCCTTGCACCTTGACTTCACAGATTAAATGCTTAGTAATGTTCCTAAATGCAAAAGAAAATCTCAAGTTTCTTAATTCTGTTTTTGGGCAAAAACACTCGTGCAAGCCCCAGGGAGGGTAGGAGGTGTCAGCTTGCCTGTTGTTTAGAAGAGGGTTACAAATAAAAATTGGGCATGTACTTCTTGCTTATAACAGAGGAGTAAACAGCACAAGAAATCCTACTGAAAAGCAGACAAAGTAATGAAAAAAGTACTATGAACTACTGAAAATAAGAGTCCTATGCACAGGGAATTAGAGTAGGTATGGGCACTGCCATATGCCCCACACCCACCACTGCAGCGTGAGACAAACCTGGAATTATGAAAGAAGGCACTGGGCACAAACAATACTTTGTACTAATAATTATTCCACAAGAAAGTACAAAAATGTGATTTTTTTTCAAGAAATATTTCTTCTCCCTGTCCAGAAATGTAGGCTTTCAATGGATACACCTGCAACCCAAATTCAGAAAACAGTGTAATTGTGACAAGACTTTCTTGAGAAAACTTATTTCATATTTCTAAATTTCCAATCTTTGACTTCAAAATGCCTTTTTGACCCAAAAAGGAAAATAAATTAAAAAAAAAAAAAGTTGGTGAGGGAGAGACACAGAAGAGGCTGGAGATGATGTTAAATTACCAGAAGTTTCTCTTACTTTGTTCTTCATCCTTTTGGTCTTTACCTTTTGTGACCCCTGTGACCACCATTCTGTTTGTCTTCTATACTTTCCCCATGTTTCTTGTCAAGGCTCTTCCTCTAATTTAATGATGAAGAAAAATCAACGTATATCAAATATAAAGACTCAAAAACCACTACAGACCCTACATTTACAGCAGAGAATTGAAAGCAATCATGAAAAAGGAAAACTGGATTTACATTTAATGCTCTCCAAGCCTGAAAATGCAGGGTCTTATGGGTTTTTATTTAAAAATAGAAGAGAAATAAAATTCTGAAATGTGCTTTGAAGAATATACTAATTTTTGGTTCACTTCTTTACAGAAAAACATAACTGACTTTATTCATTACCAGAAGTCTTAATTTTGAGTTGTATCTGGAGGGTATTTTGCAATATTTGCCTGTATGTGCAGTACAGTAATTACTTTTTTGAAGTGCACTGGAAAAGGAAATGAAGTCAGCAGGTTTATGATCTCAAAGCTTTTTGATTTAATTAAAAGTCATTAGCAGCAACCCTCACTATTCAGTGGCTGAACATGCCCAAATAGAGATCTTAAAGCAGAAGCCATAAAGCTGCAGGTTTTACAGCTTGCTCAGGTTGGATATAAAAATAAATTCAAGGTTTTACCTTGTACCTGTGTTACAGTGGACTGAAAACGTGACAACAGAAGGAATATCACTACAAAAAAATTAAATGTGATTAAAGGTTAAAGTTAGTAGAAGTAAAGCACAGTAATTTATATCATATTCCCTCCATGAATGTGTTGTGTATTAGCTCTGTTCTTGATTTATGGCACTGGCAACTTTTGTGAGTCCCACGTTTTAACGCACACACTCAGTCACAGCTGAATTGCTCACTAATGTGCTGTATTCCCCGATGAGCTGGCCAATTTCATACCCAGGCTGGTGACAGAATCTCTGCACAATGAAAGCCCCTTCATTGACATTCTGCTGTAATACCTATCAACAATTAGGTTCCTTTTGCTTGCTATTGTATCTCGCTATTGTCATTCCAACAACAGATGCTTTTCTTATAAACCACTGAATTTACTCAAATTTAAATGTCAGGCGGACCAAGTGAATGCGCAGTCCATGAACCTGCACTGGGGAAAATGAGCTCACATCTGTCTCATTATAATATATTGTATTTCCATTTCATTTACTTTCCATTCTTAGCAGAGTTTCAAGCAATTTTTCAATTTCCAAAGCAAGCAGCATCTTAGAAAAAGTGAGGTGGGTTTTTTTTTTCCTTTCTATGGCAGAAAATATATTGTTTGTTGGTATATATTTGTGGTGTCACACAACAACCCAGCTCAATGCTGCTCTCACAAATCCATTGTTTAACCAAACAAAACAACATGAGAAAAAATACTGTGTGAAAGTTACCAAGGCAGAAATTCTATGAACAGG
Organism: Oreocharis arfaki; assembly: GCA_013398015.1. Classification (NCBI taxonomy): domain Eukaryota; kingdom Metazoa; phylum Chordata; class Aves; order Passeriformes; family Paramythiidae; genus Oreocharis; species Oreocharis arfaki. The sequence continues at coordinate 450,585 of VZRR01004099.1, read as the reverse complement.
TTTCCTGATGAACATGTCTGCATAATTCCAGGTATCATGGACATAAATGAGTATAAATTTTATACACTGAATAATTAAATGAATGGGATTTCACAAGCAAAAGTAAGAACACGTACAGGCTCCAGCAATCTGCAATTATATGGCTTGTAGGGCTGGAGTTTTACAGATATTTAGTGACGCAGATAATGTCTCAAGGAGTTTCTAAAGTACTTCAGTATTTAGGGAATTAGTTCCTTTGATGTTTTCTGATAGATCTCATTAGCTGCACCTTAAGGTACGTCAGCGTGTAAAAAAAAACCTATCTTGTTACTGAACTCAGTACCTGCAGATCAAAAAAATGACTTGAAGGTAGCTTGGTCTCTGTATAAATCACTTAATGTAAGCAACATAAAATTTTAAGAGCAAGATGAACAATTAGTTTGTCTGATATGATTAAAAACACGAAGAAAAAAAATTAAACCAACAGCAAATTCTGAAAGTCTAAAGTTAAGCTAACAGGTGTGAAGGGCAACTCAATTTTTCCTAAAACACAAAGCAATCTCAATTGCTGTAGTTTTATCATTATTTGAAAATGACGGCCAGTCTCTTTTATGCTTGCAAATATAGAATTTTCAGACTGATTCATCCAAGGTTAGTGTGTTTGTTCCCAGTCTTCCAATATTTTCTCTTATTTTAAGAAATTTTAAATGAACATTTTATTGTTGAGTTCCCTGGCAGAAGTCCATATGAGTTGGGACTCTACTTAGAATACAAATGAGAAAATTAATTAGGTGGTGACAGTTCGGAATATTAGTTTTCAGCTGCCACTTTTTATTAGATCTCTTTTTCTGGATGTTCATGAGTTGATTGACAGCAAATTTCAGAAATATAGAAGATGTTTTTCAAAAATTTCATACTGGGGAACAATATATTCTAACTCACTCTTTTGGGGGAGGAAAAACCCAAAATGCCACCTTGCATTTAAGCTGAATAACTGCACTGCATGGAAATGAAGGAGTTTGTCCTCTCTTCTGCCAGAGTCCATCAGAAATCCCAACTCTCACACACTGTAAGGAGCTTTTAAGACCATGAAAGAATAAATTTCTGGTTCTTTTCCTGAAAAGGTCAGTTGCTATATAGCATTACTACCCAAATGCTGGCCTACAGATGTGTTTTGTTTCTCAGTGGCACTGCTGAAAATCAGTGGCTCTGTGAACCACTGAGCTTGCAATAAAAGTGGAATTAATTACCTCAGGAATAAGAATTTTACAAAAGAGAGAAAGGAAAAGAGAAAGGTTTGAAAAACATATCTAGTGCACAAATCATGTTTTTTCAAAACTAGATGAATCTTTTAACCCTGTAGAGCTTAACCCTAGTCAATGCAATGTAAATATGGCATCATGAAAGCTTTCTTAGCACTGTGCTTCCACTTATTTTTTTTTATTATTTAACTTTGGGATTTTAATTTCTTGTCTTTCTCATTTATATTCTATATTCTCCTGACATACAACAAAATTAAATTTTAGATCTTTATAGAGCTTTTGTAGCTCTACTACATTACTGTTCAAATGCAAGCAGATCTCTTATTAAGATGTCACTGTTTCAGAGACATCTTCTGTGCAAATGTTGTTATTTAGATGAAAACAGATTTTCACAACAGCAGAGGCTCTTGTTCTGTAAAATTTCATTTTAGTCCAGCCTGTTTTAGACGTCTACAGCTGTCAGACCTCCTATCTTTCTCTGTGAACCCTCAAGCTGAGGAACTTTGTTTGTTCCTATAACAAAACAAGTGTCGGTCCTTTAGTTGATTAGTGTTTCAATGAGAACATAACAAGATATTCACTGCTTCCAAAGGTTTGCACATCAAAGACAACTATAAGCAGCTTTGTGAAATGAATTTGATTTGTTAAACCCTCAAAACTGCAGAAGAATGGAGCTGGAGTAGTTTGTTGATTCCTTGCATCTTGCATAATTAGAATAGACAAGTGGTCCAGATATGCATCTTTGTCTACAAAACACTTGTGGTTCATGTACACCAAAACTCTGCCATTCTAACTTTTCCAAATAACTGCTACTAGAAATATAAAAATATTTTACTTGCAATTCACAAAACCCCTAAACTTTGCAATAATTATAAAGAGCAAAGTTTAGAGGTTTTGTAAATTGTAACCTTCTTGCCACACAGATCTCTTCACAGATCACGACTGCGTGTAATACCACACGTTTCAAAAGTACTTAAAACAGTGCTCCTACTCTGCTAAGACTACTTCAATAGCCAGATTTACCTATAATAAAGAGAATTATTGCTTCTCAGTTGAAAAAATGACCTAGATTTCTTCTGCCAGGTAGAGTTGAGAACAATTGTTCTGAAATGAGAATACAGCTGTGATAAAACAGGAGATCAGAATCAGAGTGAAAGTTAGAGAAAAAGACTGTTTTTAAAATGAACTCCAAATGTCATTTTCATTTATTAAATTGATTTCTATAAGCTTCTATAAATTCCATGACACAGAAGACTAAGTTAAGCAATTACTCCTGAAAATATTATCCATTCCTCTGCAGTATTGAAAAAAAACTAAAAATAATTCATAAAACATACAGCAGATAGTCTAAATATTTATTATAATGAAATATTGAAATTTATCTAGTGGGTATAATAACAATATTGGGTTAAAATTATGCTTATAACAGCTACAACAGCAGGGAAGTGAACAGGCAGGGAGCTCTGCAGGCATCCCTCTCTGGGGAATTAGCAGCCTTCCCTCCACAGTCAGCAAAGTTCACTGTGCTCCTGTGAAACGTAGTGCAGTAGGCAAGGTAAGAGAAGAGAGACATAATGAAACCTTTCCTATCTACATTCTCTACTCAGACTGCATATGTAGATATTCATGAATGTAAAAATCAGTTTAACATACCTTTTACATTATTTATCTTATTCTTAGAGTGTTGAAGCAAATGTATTGGAACAGCAGCAGGCTCCTGCCATCATTTGGTCTAAGCCAGCTGGATATAAATACGGCTTTGAAAGGACCTATGCAAACAGTCAAGAAATACTTAGAAGAGCAAGCAGCAAAATCAAAGGAACAGGCCTGACTGAGATGAGAAAATACATATAAATGTCAACATACAGCAGCATCTTCATTAACAGCCACTCAATCATCTCACAATAAACTGAAAGTCCAACAGGTCCTCATGGATTCTCCTCACTGTGGAAACTAGGAGAATTTTATATTCAGAATAACCAGGAGTAATAAAATTTAGATCGAATATTTGTGCCTAAATATGAGAGAAGGTGTTCTAAAAATTAAAATTGGCAGCAGTCAGACATATCAGGTTTCTCCTCACAAGGATCCCCAAATTTCTCTCAGTGCTGCTGTATCCAAGCAGCCATATGGTCACTGAACCTGATTACAGACACGAGCTGACTAAATGTACACTCTGAGCTCTCTGCAGGGAGCAGAGGGCTTACATTAAAAGGTCAACAGTGTTAATTCTCTGTAAATGTCTTTTGCTCAAACAGGAATCTTTAACTAATTCATGTTTCAGGACCACCTCCTTCTTTTCCTAAAATTCTCACCCCACTTTCAAGGTGAAATAAAGACCTTGTCATAGAGCAATTTGGTTGGTACAAACTGAGACTTGGTAGGCTGAGAAGCCAGTACAGTCAAAGCAGCCACAGGAGAAACAGCAAACACAAACCAAACCCTGATGTAAACCCAGTTCACACATCCGGTCTCTGCAAGTCCAAAGACACGCCGCTGCCAGCTCCTTCCCCTTGTCAAAGGGCCTGGTAAGGCAGCATCTAAGGCACTTCCAAAGCCTCACTGAGTGATCCAAGCCTTTCAATAACAAATGTCATCTGCATGGGATTTACCTACTCTTGCTGAAAGGCCCATTTGAAACTTTTAAAGGATACCCACGTTCCTTGACATTTTTCCTCTCTTCATCATCTGTATTCTGCTGCATCACCTCAAAGGCCCAGGTACTGATGTCTTTCTTTAAAGCAGTAATTCAACTTCAAACCAACTGCAGGGGAGTGAACAGGAGTCCTGCTTACACTGAGCTGACATGGGCTCAACCAATTTAGCATTAATTCTGCTATATCCTCCAATGGTCCCTGCTCCTCCAGGACTTCAGTCTGATTAGAGAAATTATAAATGCAAATGTGGCTTTCTGATTAATGAGTCACGAACATCACAAGAAGGCAGCAAGTGACCTTTGCTGTTCATTTTTTTGCAAGCCTTCCTGTAATCAGCATCACGAATACTTTGGCAGAGTTTGTTTATTGACTCTGCACTGGAGCAAAATCAATTTTCTATGCTGTTTTCTTCCAATTTTCGTTCTTCTACAGGAAACAAAACAGTGTTATAAGTGTCTAGGTTTAATAGCTGTGTGCTCTGATTTGAACTGTGTATGGCTATATATAACCCAGGTGACTTCACCTGATCAGGTGAGCAAGGATTGCAGAAAAAAAAAAAGGTTTTAAGGAATACTGTTAAAATACTGGTAGAAATCCAACAGCACTCAGAAACCAAAACCCAAAAAAGACAATTAAAGAAGTTCTACATAAAAGTAATTTCATGTAGAAGTTCTGCAGGTAGCGCTTTAAAAGCAAAATGAAAAAAAAGATAAGAAAGAAATAAAAATGATGATGCAAAACACATTAAAAGCACCACATCTCTGCTTATCCTGCTTCCCAGACTGTACTGTGGCTAACCAAGGAAGGAAGTCCTCAAAGGAAGATCCTCCTCAGGGTGCTAAACACATACTGTTAAAATCATGTTGCTCAGGTTTCAGATCTCCTTTTGGAATAGCTCCAAAGCACAGAACAACCCCAGGTCTCTACATCTAAGGCTGAGCTGGGGATTTTGCTATTGGGGATTTTGAGCAGTCAGGCACAAGCCCAGTAATGCTGTTACTTAACAAACTGTCTATCAGCCACAGTGAGTAAACTGGTAAGGTCAAAGGCAAAAAAAGTGGGGTTTTGAGACTACATACAGGTAACTCACTGTGCAAGCTGAGATTGAATCTTGGTGCTGGAGCGGGACGTGCACAGGAAAAGAGCAGCACTTAGCACCAGTTTTTCAAAAACAAGTCAAATAGATCTGAAGGAAACCTCCCGAAGTTTTATTTTAAATAGTCTCTTAAGAGTTTTTGCAGGCTCATTCTGGTGATCATGGGACTGTGAAGTATTTACAACAGCCAGGTAGCTCCATATCCAAACAGTGGTCATGCAAATCAGTTCTGCAGACAGAAGAACACGAATTTAAATATTTAAGAGGCAGGAGTCAGCCATGTAGTAGACTTTTTCACAGTTCATTAGAAGATTTAGAAGCAAAAGTCTATTAGCATTCTTCCGCACACAAAAGGCTGATTTAGGAGAGAATAGATGAATTTGTAATCAAATATGGTGATGCATATTAACTACAGAAAAATCTGCTCCAGAGTGTACAGACACAGTTGCTGAAGTGTGGTTAAAATAAAACCACTCAAGTACTAGCTGTCCCTAGGAAAGGGAACAAACATCCTTGGAAAATGTTATTTTTATGTTGATAACAGAGCATGTGCTCTTTACTCATTTATTTTGTATTAAGACAAGATAATATCTGGGGGCCTGTTTCCATCACCAGCAAATATATGAATGAACTGGCTTTTTGCCTCAACTGATATTTCCTGAATGAATAAGAACATTAGCTCTAAGCAAGACACATTGCAGCAGCACACCGCACCAGGGTCTCTGTGCGCTCTTCTGTGCCAGCACAGAAAATCGGTTGCCTCGTTTTGCCGCTCCATTGCTTTCCTTAGGGATCTGTTGTGCCTGTAAAACCCTGGAAATGGTAAAGAATATCGTGTGCTGAATAGGAACAGTTGTGACTGCCACGATGAGAGGAAGATATGACAGGAGGAGGAAGCATTTTTCAGCTCCCACAGAGCCCCTTCCCAGCCCTGCTCCCGGCTATCCAGGTCTCCTGTGGTGGAATAGGTCATCCAGTCACTGCCGAGCAGGAAATCTCTTAATGGCAGGGGCAGTTCCCAGAAGAGGAGGGTCATCATCAAATGCATCAGCAGGGCTGGCACCCTCCTCCAGACCTGCAGAGTTAATTGCTCTCTCCAGCTCAGTGTTTGATGCAAACCCTCTGGAGCTTAATGAAGCTCGGTGGGGCAGGGATGAGGAGGCTGCACTCCTTCAGTTACTGCTGCCCAGACTGCACTGACTCTTTGAGTAAAATGCAATTTCCATCACCGCTGATCTTAAGATCAGAGAGTCCTCTCTCAACTGCACCCATAATGGCCATCATTTACAGCATGGATGCCATGTGTAATTCCAGCAGCCATCCTAAGGAGAGGTGCTGCTTCTCCCAGCTGGAACTCAGGACCAGCTCAGCGTGACACTGCTATTAACAGTCCAACCCCGCATCATCGTGAGTTTCACATTCACAGGTACAGTTTTGCTCCTGTGCATGCTCCTGTACTGTTCAGAGCTCTGGTGAGGGAATATTCTGCACAAAAGGGCTCTGTCCATTTCACAGGACTCATCTTCACAGGAGGACTGGTGCCAGGAAGGACAAGGGCTACAAGGGCAATGCAGGCAGAGCACTGGAGTAATGAGTGTCAGTGCTTGAGTAATGCAGCAAAACTGCAAACCTCCAACCAGGCCAGTGGGGGAAAAGGAGAAAGTAGATCAAAAAAGAGAAGGTGTGCCACAGTTATAATTACCGAGTCTCCTGAGGAGAAAATGGTGAAATAATGTCAATTTTCAGGAACAAAGTTTAAAAGAGTTATTTAAAAAGGAAATACTGAAGAGCAAGCAAACTGTTTGCAAGTCTAATATCAACTTCACAAGTACCAAATGGGAGAGGTTTTCAGTTACTTTGTGCACTGAATACAAACCAAAGTTTAGAGATTAAATGTCAACAAATGAAGGCAAAGCATTAATCCATTGTGCCATATCACCTCACTCCCAAATCACTAACAAGCTACTATCTATCTTATCTCTGCTTCACTTATTGATAATTTCCATTTGTTTCATCAAGAAAAGGGACAATCCATTCTGGACTCAGCATACATCATCCTAAGCAAAAATAAATGCTTTGCAATAAGTGGCAGCCCAGTGAGAAGCGGAGTGAGCCCTGCTTTGGCACAAAAGTACGCAGCAGAAAAGTATGAAGTGCATTATTTTCTATCCTTGGCATATACACATCTCTCAAACATTCACACTGAACTTACTCTCTTCAGAGAGCAGGAGGAACTGCTCCTTTCTGATCCCTCAGAAAAGAGAACCAAGTCTGAAACCACTCTTTCACAGCCAACACCAACACACCCAGTGGCTCACATCAGCGGTGGGGGGGAGCAACATTCCTTCTCTGCACTTTTGGGTGAAATCAGGCAACCTCTAGGACAGCTCTCCTGGACACTGTGGCTTGCAAGACCATATTTAATGGGATATGCCTTTTGGGAGAATGGGCTTTCAATCAGACAGCAGTGTCATACAGATCCAAGGGCTGTAATTGAAGAGTTTTTCGAGAGCCAGATTGTATTGAGGAATCCAGTACCTATGTGAGGTTCCTTACAGGGGAACAACAGACATTGTTCCTTACAATCATTACACTTTAAAGAATGAAGGAGACATATGTTTTAGTTATTCATTTCGTATCTTATCTTCTTTTAGAAAAGCCTTGTGGTGACTGAGATACCTGCCCTCAACAGACAGAAGGTCACGAAGTAAGCAATCTCAAAAAACCTTACACAGCTCTGCAAGTTTAGCTCCCTTTCCATCTGGGAGATGCACCACAACAAGCACATAAAACACGGGAGCAGAAAGGTTTTCTCAGCAAGAGCTTGCAAGGTACCTGCACACAGATCATTTGCAGGTGGAACAGCAAAGGGATTGCTGTCTCTTGGCCACTGTCACTACAGTAGGTGTGATTCACAATCCTGAATAGGAGAAATTAGGTATTAAGGGTCAAAAGAAAAAGCTGGATGATGTGGTCATGGTGATACTTATAATGTAACAACTACATTTCGAAGTCAAATGTCCCTGAAGTGCAAAGATGTTTTTGCTGCTTTACAATACCAGCAGGCTCACACACACAGTGCTGCCACAATCCACCTTCTGCGTGGATTCAAAATTATTTCTATCTAACTGAAAGCTCCAAGACCCGGGGTTTTTTTTTTTGTTTTTTTGGTTTTTTTAAAATGAAAGTTAAGTTTTTTTTAATGCATTTGTAACAGGATGCTTCTCACAAACATCAAGGCCAAAGCCAAAACAAAAATATCACACATTACACAAGATCCCAGGTACAGGTCACCACTGGAGATGGATAATAGACTTGATGGACCATTAGTCTGTTCCACTGAGCCTATACAGAGCCAGCAGGGAAGAAGGAGGCAGTAAAAGAAACAGACTGCAGATTAGAAAAGAGGAAAATTATGTAGGGAAGTCAGCTGAAAAGAGAAGCTTCTTACTGAGTTTCTCTCTAATATTTTATCTCAGCTCTATGGCCCAAAAGAAATACTTATGCCTTGCCAGGTTAAATACTTTGCAAACAAATATATTGCAAGCTGGGCTGAGGAGATGTAAAATCAATGCTATAAACATGTGTCACTGCTCATATTGGCTCATATTTCTACTGTTTACAGCATTTAACCTGCACCTCAGGGAAGTCAATAATTATTACATCAATAATGAACACTAATGTCATTGTGGCAACAGCAACTGGGAAAATTTTGTAGCTTTGTCATGACAAAGTCTAAAAAGCACTTGAAAGCAGAACTGGCCAATTTGGCCAAAATTCTGCCCTGCCTATCTGCACACTTAACAAATGTAAATTTTGTGCTGCATTTATTGCTGTAACTACAACTGCAGGGTTGCTGACTTCAAAAAGAAATGCCAGAGAACAGAATGCCAGAAAGTTGACTAAAAGCAAAGTCCTGATAAAAGCATTAGTCATAATAGAATAATCAGATACAATCAGAAGGGGAATAAGTTCACTGGTAAATCTGTGAAAACATTCCCACCACTGCAATACAGCATTAACTTCCTAATGGATGACTGTGCTGACCACTATAAATGCAGTATAATTAGTTAAAATAATAAAATGACAGATCCTGTGTGTTTATCAGAAAATATATAAATTAAGCAGATAAAAGTGCCTCTACCCTGCAATATTTCAAGATTGCTGCAGTGTGTACCAGACACCCGCAACAGTTTACATCCAAGGAAAAAGGGATAGACTGTGTTGATAAGCACAAAATCGGACTGATATGAGCCTGGGCTTAGCCCTTAATGCTAAACTCTGTGTAAATGTGAAAGCTGGGCTCTGGAGATAGCAGCCAAATGTCATATTTGAACAAGTGATATTGGGAAAAGCTAACTGGAGGTCCCAGAAATAGAACTACAGGGAGGAAGCAAGACCACAGGGGCAGTTACTTCCCAGACAGTATCTATCCTTCACTCAGAACAAGATGGAGAGATGCTGATTAGGAACACCTCTACGTGGCTCAATTGCAAAGAGAAAACCACTTTTAATGGAATTATAAAAGTTTGAGATACTATAGGCATATCCAGGTCACCCAGGCCATCCTCCATCACTCCTGGAACTGAACCACACCATGTGACAAGTGCCTTTGATTAGCTTTAAATGACAGAAGGAGGCTGGGAACGTGCAAAAAGACAATATAAGCAGTCATTTCTCTGGCTAACATTGAGTTGTTAAGGATGGCCAGCATTATGTTATTCTTCAAGGGACATGGGAGCTCAAACCACTGCACTCAGGCTGTCTGTTCCACATTTATATATTTTTCCTACATTATTCCACACCTTATTTTCTGACATGCATTTCACTATTTTAATACTCAACATAGGACGTTATTAGGTGCCAGATTGACTCTTTTCTACGTAGTCCCACTGGGGTTTTTTGCCTATTTAATGGAATGTATAGGCACTTAAATACCTCCCGATTTTTTTTTTTAAAAACACGACTGCATAAAACAAAATAATACTAATAA
>VZRR01004099.1:427845-440533 GCA_013398015.1 Oreocharis arfaki | reverse complement strand
TAATAATAATAATAATAATAAAAACAATTACATAACCAGTTAAGTTCCTTCTGGGCAGCTCTGATATGTTTTCATCACTGTTGCTGTTATGTTTACATGCAAATATACACATTTCTCGGTTTTCTCACCAAGTTTCACCATTACTCCATCAATGCCTTTTTTTTTTGATGCAATTTATTCATACAGTTATTTCCAACCACTTTAGCCCCGTTTTTCTTCCTTTATCAAATGTCTGCTTCTTTATGAGCAATGTTTGGTTTTCAAGACTAGTGACAAATGTACTAGAAAGTCATACATATACATATACATATGCACACCAACCATTCCTCTGTCCTGTGCAGTCAAAACAGACTCACAGGCTAGAATTTACTTGTTTTGATATTTTTCTGTTCTAACCTTTCCTTTTCAAATCAAACATGATGATCAATCTCCCCTAAAACATTTAAATGCTGTTGAGGAGTGAAGTAGGATCTGTTTCTTGCTAGAGGTCAGCTTAGAAACAAAAGCGTTCAGTAAATGGCAGACATGGAGGAACTCTGCTGCAGTCAGAGCACAGAAAAGGCACAACACAGACTCAGAGCTGAGAAGAGTGAACTAAATTTAGAAAGACAGAAAGAAAAGTAAAAATAGAATGAAGTTCACAAGATCAGAGCTAGCTGTATTTTTAGGTCCAGGGAAGGCAACACTAGGAAAATAGGAGAGCAACATCTTGGTTCAGGAAGCAACGCATGCTAAAACCTAAAATACAGCATCCATCAGGGCAATCTGTGCCCTGCCCACTGCCAGCAGGGCAGAGCCCTGAGCCCTTGGCAGCAGCACAGACAGGCACATCCCGGTTTGTCTTTCTCCCCCAGCCCTGTGCACACAGCACGAGCCCTGCAGAGCCTGCAGGAGATCCCAGGAGCACTGCAGAGGTGCTCAGCAGGGCTGGCATCTCTTGAAGACAGAACTTAAAAAGAAGCAAAAATATCTGAAGAGCCAAAGAAAAACATCCAGCAATAGTCGGCACAGCTGCTGTAGAATAAATGAGGTCTCAATTATTATTTTTAGCAGAAGTCACACACTCCAAGTCCTGGTCCAAAATAAAAGATTTTCCATTATCTCCTACAGCAGTGGGAAGTTATTTCCTACATAGCAACACATCCCAGAGAGCTGCAGTACATCCACAACCGAATATAGACCCTCATTTATTTCATACTTCCCAGCCATGATCATGGACAGAGCTTGAATATCAGAGATTCAGCATTCCTGGGCAACAGATGCAGGAACTTCCACAAAACTTCTATACTGGGAAAGCACTGGTTGTATCTAATAGTAATGAGCTGGGAAGTGATGCAAAACATGACAAGGCAGATTGTGTGGGACCACCAGCAACCTCTGATACATGGAGAACGTTACATAAAAGCGCCTGTTTCACAGAGTCTGGTACTTACTTCAGAGAGAAATATCTGAAAAATAAGCTAGTGCTAAAGTAAAGTATTTTGACTCAAAGAAGTGAAGCCTTTCATATGGAAAACACACCAATGAATTTTAACTCACAAGCCTTCCTCCCTTTTTCTCATAACTTTCTAAACACAATCCCTATATAGGATAATCCATTCAGGGTCACTCCTTAAGAAAACTGCTATAACAGCTTCTTATATTTCATTGCTTTACAGAGCCCTTTAATATCTATTTCAGCCCGGGGCACAGGACAATTTTGCTATCCTGAACAGCTGAGCAGAAAGCACATGATATGATTTAGGAAATCCCCAGTATGTCAAGACTGGGTTTTGTTAATCCCTCATCGCTCTGTCTGCTTCCCACTCCACCTGTTCAATTTGACTCCTTTAAATATTTGTAATAGAAATGGAACTGCCGTCACCGTGAGTTGATTTAGAGGACAAAATCTTTATTAGCAGTTCTAAATTCCACCCCACGAGGTACCCTTAAATAAACAGCTATAAGTCTGCAACCATTTCTTCGGTAACAAGTACAAATGCTGCAAGCTTCTTTTCCCATTTGCTTTAACTATCATTAAACATGAAGGAGGCAAAAACCTTGGAACCACAGCCCACAGAAGAGTAAGATCCCAGAGGAAAACCAGCAGAGAAATGGAGTGTGGCAGGAAATTTGTGCACGTTAGAAGACCACCAGGCCTTCAGGGTGCACAGTCAGCTGCCAATGACACAACATCTCATCCCACCGTGGTGACAAGTGCGAACCACAAAGCAAGAATGGGCTGCAGCTGCTTTTTGCTGAGCAGGGCTGCAATGGGAACATAACCATGGTTGCGTTTCAAAATCAAAATAATTAAAAATTACTGCATTCCAAAGCAAAACATGGATGACCCCAAAGTTAATAAATCAGAGCTGTCGTTTTAGCATGCACAGATTTAGAGAAACAGGTATAGTTACACTAATCATGTTGGTCTTTGGCAGCAATGAATCTGATTCAGAAAATATTACTCCTCCCTTTCACGTTCCCAGTGCTGTACCTAAGTTTGCATTGCTCCAGACAACTGTAATAACAGCAAGGCTTTACTTAGAACAACATGAAGAAAAGGATTTAGTTTAAAATCACTGCAAATTTTCTGAACTGCTTTTTAAGATGTTTCATCTCAGGTTTTAAAGATACAGTACTGCAAATTCCAACTCATTTATTTAGTAATTCCATCAGAAAATAAATAGGACAAATTTACTGGTTTTCCCACTTTCAAGCAATTTAGAGAATTCCAACCCTACAATTTAAGGTTAAAGTCTACTTGAGAAAAAACTACCCCGAAAAGGTGGAACAGTTTGCCAAAGTGGCAGCACACTTTAGGAGGCGCAAATGAGCTCCCGTGGTGGTTCCATTCTCACATTACTTCCCACCTTCCTCACCACAGATTCAGGAGGCAAATATGATTTAAATGATGGTTTTAAATCACCACAAGTTTTAGTATTCGATGTGTCTAGCTACAGCTAGACAGCCCCGAATGGGTAGAGGAAGACCCCGTGGCAGAGATTAATTTTGCCTTCCCTCTCGTGTATCCCATAGCTCCCTTTGAGTAGTTTAAAAGAAGAGTTCCATCTTCCCACTTCCCTTCTTTCTTTTTGCAGATACACAGCACCAGAATACCTTTCAATTATATTCCTAACTTCAGCAGACTAATTTGTCCTTTTAGGCTAATGAAGGAAAACCAGCAACATCTCCACCCCTTATATCGGAGAAGAAAAACAAATTCCCCCTTGACCTTTCCCACAACCTGAGCCAAATCAAGGTGTTCACCCTCACCAAATCTCACCAGCTTCTATTAGCACATCTCAGCCTGCCTGGGCACATGATTTTAAACAAAAAAGATGTAACCAAATTACTGAAGTTCTGTTTTCTTTACAGTGTTTCCCAGAAGAGCAAAAATATATTTTAAAGTAAATCTTTAAAATCCAGCAGTCTACATTCCTTTGGGAAATAATTGTATCAACAGCAAGCAATAAAAGAGAAGCCTTTACTACTTCAGTCAAAAAAATTACCTTTTTTTTTTGTTTTGTTGTTTCTCAGTTGCTTATTTTCTTCTAAAGAAATATTTTCATTAATGTTATCCAGCAGTCCATTGTTTTTATCCTGCAGTTAGATAAACTTCTCTTGTGCTGGATAGTGTTGGATGGTGAAATTATATATGACAGTACTGATACAGCTATTCACTTGCATGTTCAAGCCTGCATCAGTAATGAATATTTCTCAAGCTGCTTTGAAGCCTTGGTTATGAAAATAGAACGAAAATGTGATTACTGTCACAGTAATACAGCCAGATTTCTTAATGAGACAATATTCTTTGTCTCAGACAAAATTTTAGAAACAATACAAAAACATGATTAACACAAATTAGGCCTCGCGGTGTTACATTACAGATTAAGTTTATGCAGATGTGTCCTTTCCCCTCATCAGTCACAAGAACTTTCTTCAGATATCATCATCTTGTTAGTCTGGGTACAAATTTTGAAGGCAACACAACTGAAAAACAGACCAATATGAATGATGCCCTGGTTTGATGACATGGATTTTTCCTCTCTCCATCTCTAGTCTTTTATTAAGCATCCCCTCATCCTTTCTGCTCCGTCCTCTCTCCAGAAAAATATGCACATCTCTTCGTAGTGTCACAAGCAGAAACCAGCCCCAACTGAAACATAGGACCTGAACAAAATGACATTTTGGCAAACCTAGAGTAAGAGTTAATTAATGTATTTAATTTATTGAGCCTAATAAATTGCAAAATGAGAAACATTGAGGCTTGACTCAGATGGCAGTAAGGAGCACGGCACAGGTGAGACCTGAGGGGCATCACTAGAAATCTGTGTGCAGAGCTGACTGCATCCACCTCTCTTGTTCAGAACACCGGGCACAGAAAAAGATATATTAGTGAAATATGGGGCCACAGTTTTGTGTATTTATGAATACACATAAAAAGATAAGGCTGTTCACTTAAACAGCCGATGTTATGGAAAACCCTCTAAAATAAAATTTATGGTCAAATATGTTTATGTTTCTTACTGTGTTAATCAGTGCAGCTTTTTCCTTCAACAATTTCAAATGATCCATTTTAATTTAATTGGGTTTTTTTCATTTTTACTTCAATTTTTCATGGAGAGACAAAAACAATCCTATGCATCTTACATTACTCCATAACCCAATAATTGCAAAAGGCCTTAGAAGAGATAAACGAGGTAAAATAAAAAGTTTCAGCGTAGCCAGTCATGTTTCCTCACTGAGCTCTTCTAGAAGGGCCAAGTCAGCACCAGAAAAGATATATATGGGCCTGAAAAAGTATGCAGGTTATATTTTAGTTATGCAATTTGCATCCTCGCAGTATTTATAAGAAAAATCCATTTACTCGGACAAGAAGCGAACCAAGAGGTGACCAAAGGCCATCCTTCCCAAGCTCCCAGGGCTGAGCAGAGCTGCTGGTGCAGAAGGACCAAAGGCTTGAAGCCTCTTATGTCTCACAAGAGTTTGCACTGTTCAATAACAACAACTTTGTACTTTCATTTCACTGTTATCCAGATGAAGTTGCTGAGTCCCACCTTAGCCACTGGCACAGGACTGACTTGCCAACCACCTCAGCTGAGTTTCAGGGAAGGACTGGCAGATCCAGCTCCCCAGCTCAAGGCACAGCAATAAGAGGCTGTTTGAGTTCTGATTAATTGTTGTGGGTACCACTGTTTTTCAGGCTGACACAGTACCTATCACTTCACTTTTAAAATTCTGCAACATTCCTTTCTGCCATTTCCAATACATAAGTCAGAGAAGTAATAAATTCCTTTGTCACGGCTTTGTGCTGTTTGCTTGGCAGGGAAGGTGGGAAGATGGAAGAGCGGGTGGGCAATGACAAGGACATGAGCAGAGCAGCACAACCATGGCAAGCTCAAGTACAGAGCTCATGTCGCTCAGCCTGGTCTTGGGACTGATGATGATGTGTTTGGAACACTGCCCAAAATGATTCCTTTTCCAAATGTTGAAGATGTCAGGTTTGGTTCGTTTCCAGCACTCCCGCATTCTTTGTTTTCCTTTCGGCAATTTGCTAAACTTGGGTTCTATTCCCTTCCTTAATTTGCCATTATGGGCATTTCCTGTAACTTGTGGCTTTTCTTTAGTTCCATGAACCATTGGGCCCCATTTCAACTAGCACTCAGAGAGAACTCAACTGGGTTATCTGCCCAAGCTGCAATAAGAAGTTGGCTTGAATTGCTGTTATTTACATTCTTCCTTTAAACATTTACAAAAAAAAAAAAACAACAACCAACCACTTGAAGTTAAGGTAAAATGATTTTCTAAAACTATGTCAAATTTCTGATAGGATAGGTAAAGGATGGACATGCAAGGCTCCTCTATTAAAAAAAATAAATATATAGAAGAAGAAATAGAGAAAAAAAAATCAAAAAATCCTTCCATTAGCTTCTCAGAAATCAAATCAGAGAGTGTTGATTCACACAGTTTCCAGATGATGAGTGAATCATGACTATGTGGTCACTTGCTGATATTTTTTCTCTGTAATGAGAAGAAGCATTATCACCCCTCATATTCAATCAGACCACTTGAATTACAACCCCAGAGTAGAGCCAATAACTGCTGGTGACTGAGGCTATCTGGATGCCATCAGTACAGGTATCAGGATAAATCACTGTGACCTTCACCTCTCTGCCTCCAAATAATACCAGCACCCTTTAAGGCAGATTCTACAATTGTAAAAGTCTCATTTGCTACATGGCATTGAAAGACTAACAGAAACACCAAACCCTAAAATAACAGCAAAGGAGCAGCAAACAAATCCGTGGCATCCTACAAATCCACCTAATTAACAGAATTTCTCATAATTTTTTAGCCCTCGCATCTGCTGTTTTCATCCACCTATTGTCTCATCTCAAACACACACTGTAAGATATTTAACAACATATGGTTGTGATGTGTGCAGACTGTGGCTAGAATAGCAAGGTCATAACTGGCCTGCAGGTACCCCTGCAATACCAACATTAATAAAATCTAGGCAGGAAAAAAACAACCTAACCAATTACGGGAACAAGCTCATCAAAGGAAGAAGGATTTTACAGGAGAGAAAGGCTGCTGTTACAGCTGGTGTCAGCAGTATCAAGAAACTGAGGGACCAAATGTTAGCTGGGACATTCCAAATGAATCCTGAACTATAAACCAAATGGTAATAAACAAAGCTATTTGTCAGCTGACCCCCCTTGGATGTTGTTAACAGGCACACAGCATGCCCATAGCCTATGGCAACCTGCAGACTCCCAGTGATAAAATCATGACAGCTAACAGATGAATCCTTTCTGAATTCTATTAAATAAATTAATAATCTTAGCAACATCATTACAGCAAAACATCCATCTTCTGCAACAGCTGTTCCTCCATTGCTTGTTGCATTTATTTTCTGTGCTCTTGCCATGCCTTATGCAGTACAACTTAACTCAGAGACTGAACTTTAGCACTTCGATGGCAAACCTATAAAAGCAGATTATTTGCATTTTTTACGCAGTTTGTGCAAAACACAAGCTTTTGCCTGAACAGAAAAATATGTCTAACTACTCTGTCTCTAAAGTAAACAACAATAAACTTTGGTACTTTCTGACAAGAAACAAATGCAAACCTTACAAAATAGACAACTATGATTCATTTCAAACCTTTTCTGCATCTTTCAATTAATCAACAAAGATATTAAATTAAATCTAATATGCTCTTGTTCTGTCTTTAGCTGACTATGTAATGCTAAACAAAACTTAGTGGAAGTTAAAGTATGCCATCAAATTACTTCTGAATTTGTTCCAGCGCTACAATCTGTACCCCTGTAACCTGAAAAGAAAAATGCTCCTGGTATTCTTCCAGAACAATACAGACAGGACAAGCAATAAACAGGTAGCTTAGGAAGCAGAAATGACAAATAGGAAAAATCTCCCACTTCACATTGAGCCCAGTGCTGACTTCTCCAATCTCCAGCTGCATTTGAACTCAAAGACCAGGATGTTGTAAGTGACTGTGGTACATAAGCACTAGTGTCTAGTTCTGGACCTGGGCAGTTTGCTTTACCCACTACATGCTCTTTCTAAAACTGCATCGAAAATTTCATTAAACACTTACAGTTTTATATCTCAGATGAAACTATAGTGCATAGAAACCTTAGTAAGCCTGGAATCATTAAAATCACATTTTACTTTCTGGTGACACCTCACATGCTACATGCAACCAAAGTAACACTTGCAGAAGCTTCCCAAAGGAGCAGAAATGCACAGGCCACAGGGGTTTTTCTGCCAAGAGCTCTTTTGAGACCACTGGTACAGACACGTTATTTGCCATTAAATAAACATGCTCAGCATCAGACACAGCCTCGTCTATCTCATCTCCTGCATGAGAAATTAAGCTTTTCTCAAGTGTATTTAGTCTTATAAATCAAAGAAGAGAGACCTGTGAGAACATTTGCTCTGCCAGACTTTCTATGCTGCGATTTCCAATTGCTGTAGCAACAATTCTGGTAAATTGTTTTTTAAATCCTATTTTTGCAGAATGGCATAAGTTGTGGCATCTCTCCATGCTTGTTCTGTCAAAAATTCTTGTGTAGTTAACATTTCCATCTACATTACAAACATCAATTGGATATCTCATTCTAATGAAGAGAAGAATTTGCCTCATTTTTTTGTAGCAGTTTTCATGTTATTCTCTCTCCCCCTGAACCGGTCTTGGAATGTACTTCCGAACCTACATTTGTTAGACTTCACACTATTTTAAGACTACCTTCCATGAAGTGTGATGTGCCCTGCACATACATGGCAGTGTTTCCATTGGGGTCAAGATTTACAGAAAGTGCCACATTCAGCAGATTTTTGGTGTATTTACAATTAATTTCTTTAAACTTTTTCCTTCTCTACTGTGACATTCCTGTTCCCTCAGCAGTTAAATCACCTATAAAGTACAATATTCTGTATTGTAGACATCATCTCAGTGGCACAATTGCAGCAGCACTAATGGCAGAAGCATCCTGGAGCTTTGGAGAAGCTTCAGCAGCTGTATCAAATGAGAAACATAAATAGACAAAACTTGTGCTCTGGATCTGGTTCTGCTACTGACTCACTGTCTATGAGTAAATTCAGCTCCTTTTCTTAGGCCACAGTTATGAACTGCAGACAACAGTATTTGCTCACAAACCAGAGACCACATTAACAATTCTGCCAGAAAAAGTATTTGGGCTGGATTTTGCAGCCAGACTGATCTAAATTCAGATTACAGAAGTCACCCTTTTACACATCCTTGAAAAATCACGCAATACAATTGCTACAACATTCTTTTCGTTACATTTTCACTGTCTTGTCCAGGTATCCCACACAGAAGGAAAAAATGTAGAAATATTTTGTGAAAAATGGAGCTCCGTATAGGAAGACACTTTTACAAAGCTTACAATCCCCAAAATCAAGGCAAGGCAGGGTTAGTATGCTGAGTAGATCGCCTGTGCATTTCCCTTTTCAGTGATGGACACTGTTCAGGTTCTTCCACTGCACTACTAGGATGTAACACACAGCAAGTGGCAAACATTTATCTCTGAGCATCCCACAGCACCCTTATGTGTCCCCCTTAAGCTGTTCCACATAGTGGAAAGGATGCCATGTGCCACCCTGCCTGAGCAGGAGCACTGAGGGAGGAAGGTCTCCCTGAGAGCTGGGAAGAGCATCCAGGTCCTGCTTTGGGAACATTTGTGTGTTTGATTTAAAGATGATTCAAAGTAAACTACATAATTTATGTAAAATATTTTTAAAATTGTCTAGGAGGCCTTTTTCATGAGGAAAAGCACTTTGTCTTCTTCCTCCAGTTCCATGTAAGAGCAAGGAGAAAGCCCTGCACAGGCTTTCCTTCAAGAGGCAGAGCTGGTTTCAGTGGCCCTTTGTTCTCTGTCTGCTCTGGGTTCGTGTCCCTGCCACTGCACTGAGATGCAAATGCACAGCACAGACACATCAGGGACCTGGGCAGGAGCTGAGGCAGGTTAAGGGGGACAGGGTGACCTGAGGGGTCTGAGTGACCAGTATAGACAGAACCTCTTAAATCCCCACAACGTTTAAAAGCAGTTAAACTGCCACCTTGATTCTTCCAAGTCCTTCCCATGATGTGTTTGGGAAGGCAAACTGCTCAACACAGGGCCGTGCAACCAGCTGGGGAAACCAGGGATTGAGCAAGGAGACTCTTGTGCACAAGTCCTTCTTGGATCATGGCCAGAGCATTTTAAAGTGCAAGATAAAATTTAATTAAGCTTCATGGATTAAAAACATTTCCTCTCTGTTGTTTTCTGTCACAATGGTTTAGAAATGCATAATCAAGTCTTTTTCTCTCTCATCCACACATTAGTTATTAGATTATTGCCCTTGAGAGCTCAGCTGCAGACACTAATTCTTTTTGTACTTTTTAAGTGACTATGAAACATTTATACTGAGGAAGAAACAGACACGTGGCACAAAATGTGTGGCACCAGAAAATCACACAAAATATGCAAAAAGATCTATGAAAAAGAAGATACCTCGCATAACTGTGAAGATAAAATGGAGACATTTATTTTTTCACTGTAAGGAAACACCATCCCTTACAAAGAATTATCAGCTTTATAAGAGCTCAGTCAATCACAGGACTAATCCCTCTGGGAGAGGCAAGATATTCAGGCTCTATCAGAACCTATAGCTATCCTTGATTGAGAATATAGATATTGAAAATTTGAGTTCGAAGTAGAAAAGCTGGAAGGATGTCTCCAAAGCTGCCTTGGATGATGGAGAGAAACAGACTGTTCCTGCTCTGATCCATTTGATGTGGTTCTACAGGAATCAGAAGCCTCAGATGCTGCAGAGCCACTGAATTGCCACCTCAGCCACAGAACAGCTCCTTAGAACATGGGGAAACAGTTCTGTGGGTTTAACTCTGCTAATTAATGAAGATAACACGTCAAGATAACAGCCCTGTGTGGAGAACAAAATACTTGCATTTATCCTAAACATCTCTTTACATCAGTGTGGCCGCTTACATCTTGCAAGGGCCATCATGGTCACCCCCCAAACACATCTGGCAGCATTAGAAATGACAGGTCAGAGAGCATGAACTGCAAGCATTCTCCGCCAAACACACACCAATGCCCCTCCTACAGAGCCAACACAGCTCTTTATTTGAGGGCACAAGGGCCACCTTCTCCTGCTTGAGACTTTAAAGGCACCACTGGTTACACAGGTTTGTTGAGTCGTGAGTCTAGTAAGGAACAAAACAAGGATGAATCAAGAGAACCTTAACTAACCTGGAAGCTTTTAATTCATTTCAATCCATTCCTCTGCTCCCTACTGGAAAGTCTGGGCTGCACGTGGAGCAGAGAGCAGAAGCCAGCCTTATTCATCTCCAGCTCCAGGAACAGAAGCTAAGGAATGGCGCACCCCAGTTGTCTTGCCCTCCACTTTCGAGTTTGCTCTCACCTGGCATGTAGCTGCTCAAAAGGAAGTTTCTGAGTCCCTCCCCCCATTATTATTGTAACAGGCTACAAAGTTTCCTGAAGTCCTTTCAATTCGCTGGTCTTTGGACCCAGCCTCTCATCCTGAAGAGATGAAAGTAGAAGAGTAAACCATTCAGCTCAGAAGGTGAGGCCTAAGTGGCCTAAACAGCAGGAGTTAATTAAATTCAAGATACATCCAACCCAATTTGAAGTTCTATTCTGGCTGACCTGTCCTGGTGATCAGGTCATGCCGTACAAGAGTCAGCCATTTACGCTGGAATGGGAAGCAGAAAAGAAACCTGACAGCAATCTAACGTGGCATCCAAAGCTCTTAGTCATGGGAGACTTTAATTCCTATGGTACAGTGTTAAAATGAAAGAGGTTGGGGGTGACCAGTGGTTGCTGCCTTGTTTGCACCAGTGGGGCTCACCTACCAAACATACACGTGATGATATTTAGGAACAGGATTACTCTTCACTGCTGCATGAAAGGAAGTTACTCTACTCAATTTCACACATCACACAAAGAGGGCCCCCAGATGCCCCATTGCACTGTGTTCCAGCTTGGTCTGAGGGATCTGAGTCAGGCACAAGAGAGGGATAACCCAGACTGAACTGCCCTGGAGTGGCCACTAGCCCAGAGCAGCCTTAACATTTGGTTCCATCTCTCTACATGGTCCACAATGGCAGTGTCATCTCCGAGCATCAGACTGCTCATAAACTTCATCGTTCCTCATGACTGGTGATTTTGGGGTTCTTGTAGTATCCTCTGCCTCTTACCCATGTCACCACATGCCAAAACACTGAGGTGGGCTGATGAGAGGTTGCCCACTTTCAGACAAATGTGCCTGGAGGCAAGCCCTGAAGCGCTGCCTTGTTTGCTCAGGAGCAGTGAAGATGATGATAAGGAAACAGAGTAGACAATTTGCAACTTTGGCTTTAAGCCTGACTTCAAAGCCATTCCTGCACCACGAGTTACACGCAGCCCACGCTCCCACAACTTGACTCTTTCTGCATCAGCTACATTTAAGATGGCAGGGAAAACTCCAAGGCAATGTTTCAAATTTTGAAAATTTAAACCTGATTTACAGTATCAGTTGGCTGAAATTTCCATAATTAAGAAATAAAAAAATCAAAAATAAATAAAATCCATTATATGTAATACATAATCATAATTTTGAGGAAAACTTTAAATTGCAGACCTTAATGTCCCTAAAACTAAGAAAACACAAATGTTGTTTTCTTGCTATTCAGAAATCAACTCAAAACATTCAACTATAAATTCTTTAACAGTAGAGGGTACAACAGCAGAGGTGTTCAGGTGTCCTTCCTGAAAGCCCTTGACAATTTGCTTCCTGGCTCTACAGCTCTTCCAGGTACCCACCAGGTACGAAGGACAAACAGTCCTAGTGGGAGCAGCTGTTTGTTACAAAAGCATGGCCTGGAGTGCCCATTTGTGTTATTTCCCATGTAAAAGTCAGGTTTCTCAACAATTTAGTATCCATCACTCCAAATTACAGCACACAGCTCCACTAAGGTGTTCTCTAGTGTTGCAATAAGATGATTCAGAAAATAAAGGAGAAAGACTAAGTCACTGCTTATGCTTATTTGGAAATAAATGATATTACCTGCTTCTGTTTAACATCTTGAAGTGTTCTGTACAGTGTATTTGACTCCCTAGGATCAGTTCAATTTTGTCCAACCGTGATGCAGAGTGAGG